>MU185868.1:11254-102369 GCA_016904865.1 Pissodes strobi | reverse complement strand
AAACAGTCGTAAGACCTATACTTACATATGCAGTGGAAACTCGAGCGGACACAACGAAAACGAAGAACATGATGAGGGCAGCAGAGATGAAAACATTGAGAACTATTAAAGGAGTAAGCTTAAGAGACCAAATAAGGAGCGAAGTTATAAGAAAAGACCTGGAAATTCAAGACATAGTACGATTCACAACATCGAGACGATGATATTGGAGAGATCACGTCGACAGAATAAGGGAATATCGATGGGCAAAATGGGCAAAGGATGGAAAAGCAAATTTAAGGAGACCTCCCGGCCGACCTCCCAAGAGATGGCAAGAAAGCTGGACATCTGCTTTCCAAGAGGCTGAATAGTAGAAGAAACAAGATTAAGTCTTAAGAAAAGAGAAAGAAGAAGAGAAAGAAGAAGAGAAGAGGACAAAGTGCTGCATGCCATAGTAGAACCGCCTTATTACGTTCCCAATGAAGTGGTTCAACATGACATCCATCGGACTTTTTTGGCAGTTGATAGAAAATTATCCTTATGTGCTCTAACGGTATTGTAGTTACCAAGAAATGAAATCCGTTAGAGATTACTCAGCACTTTTAGTAAGTGAACGAACGACCGGGGAAGTTAAGAGGAGTGTCTTTTGGCAAGCAGTCGCGAAAGGTAGCTCAAGTTGACGAGTAGTTGCTAAGTGAGAAGTTGCCCACAATATTAAGTATTTCTCTCTTAAACACCCAAACCGGGCTCTCATCTCTTTTTTTACACTCTCACTACTAATCTAATGCTATAGGTATACCTATCCCTCAAACTATCGTGAACTTATCTACAGTTAAAAGTTAGTCGGTGGTCGCTCGTTGGTTCTCGTTCTAAATATAGAACTTTTGTTATTAGTATCAAGAAGTGATTGGTGACAAGTTAATAGTGTAAATAGACATTCAAGGAAAGTGTACATAAAGACAGTGAGAATAGTAACCTAATAACCTATAGAACATACACTACTAAAGCATAAACGTGACTGTTCCAATGTTCCAATGTTCCAGCTTTATTTTATTTATAGTCTTAATAAATAGTTACATCTTTAGTTTAAATCAAAGATGTGTTTTTGTTGCTCCAGTCGGTTCAGCGCCGTATAAGCTGTGGTCCTTTGAGTAATACAATTAAAATTAAATCATACAGTGCACATACAGCTCCACCGCACCGGCACAATTATACAACGGTGTCTCCCTCGTGTTTGGGGAAGAAACCAAGCAGCAATTCATCCCCGATCAATTTATTCTCTCTAGTCATTTCAAACGGTGGGCCAATTGCCCACTGGACAGGTTACAGGTCTCTTTCTGTTATTGCCCGATACGAAGGTAATTTCCCGATCTCTCAGAAATAGTCAATCTTATTCTGTGATTTCAAGAGCTACAGCATCGGAAAAAACACACTACAAGTTTATTATAAGCGACTTTAACGCCAAGTTAGGAGTAAAAACAGACAATAGAAATAACAGCAAATACGTTGGTAATTTTGACCTCGGTTTGATCAATGAACGAGGTGAAAGACTAATGCACTGTCTAGATGGAGAAAAATGTACTGTATGAATACTTTCTTCAAAAAACAAACAAAAAGAAGATGGACATGGATCAGCCCAGATTCAAATACTAAAAATGAGATTGACTATATACTAACTAATCAAAAACACGCAGTAAAAGATGTCTCAGTCCTAAATCACTTTAACACCGGTAGCGTTTACAGGTTAATAAGAGCAAAAATTGAAATCAATTCTAAATCAGAACGCAAGAAGTTAATCAAAAACCAAAGGTTTTCCGTGGAGGAAATATTTCAAGAAAACATTCAAAAATACCAAAATGACCTCAAAAGTAAGTTGTCTAATAAAGAACTATTAAACCAGATGGACATAAACAAGCTGGAAACTAAAATAAAAACGGATATCAAAACAGCCATGAAAAAGACATGTTCCACATCTAGAAAACCCAGACAAACAAAAATTAGTAAAGAAACGCAAGACCTTATGGATAAAAGAAGAAAAATTATTAAAGGCACCCCTGAACATAAAGAGCTAAATAAAATTATAAAGACGAAAACCAGAGATGATCTGAGACACTACAACACAGAACTAGTAAAAACAGTTATTGAAAACAATAAAAATATGAAAGTTCTCAAGGCGATTAACACAAAGGGGCGACTCAGAATACATCAATTAAAAGACACCAACGGAAACACCACAGAAGAAAAAAGTGAGCTAATAAATAATACCGAGAATTTGTACAATACATTAAATCAAGAAACGATTCCAAAACCACCAGAGGCAGTCAACAGAAAAATTCTTAATGTTGGATCCGGAGAATTGCCCGACATCACCATAGAAGAAATACAATTAGCACTATCCCAAATGAAGAACAAGAGAGCACCAGGAGATGATGGTATTACAAGTGAAATGATGAAGCTGAGCGGAACTGCAACAATTGAGTCTTATCAAAATCCTCCTCAGCAAATGCCTGACACAAGGTATTATTCTAGAAACATGGCGGAACGCTCAGGTGATTCTATTACACAAAAAAGGTGATAAGTTAAAAATAGGAAATTATCGACCGATAAGTCTACTTCCACATCCATACAAATTGCTAACAAGGATTATAACAAATAGACTTACCAACAAATTAGATGGTTACCAACCTCCTGAACAGGATGGATTGCGTAAAGGCTTTAGTACAATTGGACATATTCAGTCAATCCGATCATTAGTAAAAAAATGCAACGAATACAACGAATACAACGAACCACTACACCTTGCTTCCGTTGACTATAATAAGGCGTTCGATTCCGTAGAACTGTGGGCTATCTTCGAAGCCTTAAACAATGCAAGAGTTGATTCGAGATATAAAGATCTATTGAAATATATATATATAACAACGCAACGTCAATAATAAAAATAGCAGAAGATATAGAAACTAATAGAATTCCAATAAAAAGTGGAGTAAGACAGGGTGACACCATCTCTCCAAAGTTGTTCACTCTTGCATTAGAAGACGTTTTCAAGACACTGGAATGGGACAAAAAGGGCATAAGAATTAACGGGAAATATCTAAACCATCTTCGCTTTGCGGATGATGTTGTGCTTATTAGTCAGGATGTCGGTGAATTACAGGAAATGTTGGAAGAGCTCAGAATGACATCAGAAAAATAGGGCTAACCATGAACCTAAGTAAAACAAAAATCATGACTGCAGTTGATAATATTGTTATGCGCCTCGGCAAGCAGGTCATAGAAAAAGTTGAAGATTATTACCTGGGGCATATTATTAAACTGGGTAAAGAAAATCAAACCGCCGAAATTAACAGACGAGTCCGACAAACATGGGCAGCTACAGGTAAACTGTCACATATACTAAAGGATAAAAATATTCCAATTAACTTGAAAAGAAAAGTGTTCAATACCTGTATACTCCCCGTTATGACTTACGGAATGGAAACAACTACGCTTACCTTCAAATCAGCTAATACACTTAGAACAACGCAAAGGGCCATCGAACAAATGATGTTAGGACTAAGTCTTAGGGACCATATTACAAACACAGAAATTAGACAAAGAACTAAAGTCGAGGATATCATAGCACGTATAGCCCAGTTAAAATGGAGCTGGGTTGGACATGTCGCCCGTCAGAACGAATCAAGGTGGACAAAACGCATAATACAATGGATACCACGACTGCACAAAAGAAGTGTTGGTAGACCGCAAAAACGTTGGCTAGATGATATCAAAGAGAGGGTTGCTAGAGCTTGGCATCAGATACCACAAGACAAAGAAGCATGGAAACTGGCAGGTGAGGCCTATGTTTAGGAGTGGACTGCGAAGGGCTGTTGAAAGAAGATCCTGTGAAATGATATCAAGGTATATATGCCTGTTCGCTTCCTTTAAAATCTACAACTTTGAAGCCTTCTCAGATCTCTTAGATGGATTATCGCATTTCCTATTTGAACTGTTTAGAACTATTCTGCAGCAAAATATTAAAGGAAGCAAAAACAAATAAGACGGAAAAGTATCCTGAACAACGTCTTCTTTTACTGTTGATTTGTGTGGATATATTATCAAAACAATGATGAATTTAAACTAACAATTTTTTGATGGCAGTGGCACACTCCCTTTAGGGAAATCCTATGGCACTCGACGAGCGGTGTGTGCGTGAAGATGTTGAAGAGCTGTAGGTTGTAATTCGGGGGAGATATATATATAACATATACCATTTATTTGGTACAGATTTGGTCACTTAAACCTATTGTCCATAGACTAGTGTATATACAATGTAGTAAGACGCCTGCATCCCATCGGATGCTTCTGCGACCCCACAGCATACCTAGGCTATGCCTTTCAATAGATTTCGATTTTGTAAGTACTGACAGATGGCAATAGCACTAGTTGGCTCATTTTCAAGGAAGGAAAAAGATGAGGGGGGGGGGTAAATATGGGGAAAACGCACATTAAAAAACCCCATGTCACGGTTCTTTGGTTGGTTGATACTCCCGCATTCATACTCTCATTCATACATACATTCATACGTGTATAAGCTATCAAACGATGGCATTAATGAGGTGTGGAATGCAACAGTTATTAGAAAACCTGACTTGCCGGAGCAAGGAGCGCAGAGACGGCACGGCTGCAGTTGTCCAACTGCTGTCGTTTGCTAACCGGGGCATATTTATAGGAGCTCCATATCCCTTGGCAAGCCCCGCCCACCATGCTTTTGAGTCATAGTGGGCGGAGCTAGCTTTGGGCTAGTAGTGGTGGTGCAGGTTGGTGTACCTCGGTGGAGATAGATGCCCTGGGAATGAGTTCCTGTAAAGCGATGTTATAGGTGTTTCCAGTTGAACGACGAACGGTTGCGCTCTTGCTGTCTGTCGTGACTCTCTGGCAGGCGTTGCTGGGGACGGAATGAGGCGGACACAGGAAGATATCGGCCACATGTTTGCGGTGTTCCAGATTATCCAGATCCCGGGTCAACTCCGGATCGTCGACGAGACGCACAGCTCTCTTCTGAATAGAATCCAGCAGTTTTAGGGTGTGCTTAGGCGCGGCACCCCAGATGTGTGAGCAATATTCTAAGCACGGTCTTATTTGCGCTTTGTAGAGCAAGGGCAGCTGCTCCGGTGTATACAGTTTTTTGTGGCGAAGTGGCGCACCAAGCTTCTGCGAGACTGATTTTGAGATGTTAGCAACGTAGTCATGCCAGGACATATTGATGTTGACCGAGATACCCAGTAGTCCGATTGACGATGAAGGAATGGTCGATCCTGTCATAACGATGTCAGGGCCTGCCGTATTGGCTTTCTTGGCAAATGTGGCTGCATGCGTTGTTGCCGCATTAAGCTGGACCAAATTGCTGTCGCACCAAGTTCGAACTTTCTTCAGATCTTGATTAATTATTGTAACTTGCCCCTGTCCGTGGTGATAAATCTTAGTCGCCGGTAAAAGTTTTTCTGATCTAAATTGGGAGACAAGGGTACTGTCATCTGCAATACTCTAATCAGGATTATTTCGGTCAGCAGGGCATTAATATAGATGAGGAACAGAGTTGGTGAAAGTATAACGCCAGAAGGATCACCTGAATTAATGGTGAATGTGTCTGAGATGTGTCCATCAACTGCAACGTGCAAAGATCGGTTCTTAAGGAAACTGGCAAGCCGGCTGCAGAGAGACGCTGGCAGGCCAAAGGACGGCAGTTTGTTGAGCAATCCGTCAAGCCAAACTTTGTCGAATGCCTTCGATATATCCAATGCAATAACTCGAGATTCTCTGTAGTTCTCAATTGCCCTACTCCATACATGAGTGACATAGGCCGATATATCTCCTGTCAATCTCTTTTTGCGAGAGCCTTATTGATTATCACTAATTATTCTGTTGGTCTCGAGATACTTGAGTAGTTGCTGATTGACTACATGTTCCATAACTTTGGAGATTATTGCAAGCACGGCAATTGGGCGATAGTTTGAGGACGTGGTCTTCTTGCCTTTTTTTGGAACAGGTTTTACTCGAGCGACTTTCCAAGAAGATGGGTAAATCCCTTTTCGGTACGACACAGAAAAAAGCTTGGAAAAAAATAGGGTGTTAGTTCATGGTAGTTCTTTGACACGATGGCAGGGATTCCGTCCGGTCCTGATGCCTTTTGCGCATCTAGCTCTTTGAGGTGATGAAACCTACCTTCTGCCATGGTAGTGTTGGCGATGGATATTGCCTTGGGGTACGTTTAAGGTAGAGTGCGATGAAAATATTTCGGCGAGCATGTTTGCTTTTTCCTTAGCTGTAGTCGCCGTGACGTCGCGTTCGTCTGTCAAGGGTGGGAGAGACGTTTTGGTAAAGTTATTACTTACTGTCTTGCCTACCGGAAATTCCTGTAGCCACTGGGGCACTGCAAAAGTTTATTCCTGATCCTTTGTGTGTATTTGTCCTTAGTTTCGTCAGTCACCTTTATAAACCTATATCTATCATTATTACAATACTCGGATGCGCTCTTTCCCATTACCATACTTTCTTAAATGTGATCATTTGAACAGGCAAAATCGGCTGTCGTTTATAGCAATTTCCTGCAACAATTCAATATCTGGTTTTTAACTTTATATAAATAATAAAATTTAATAAAATAATGATAAGAAAAATAAGCACAAATGATAAACACGACAACAAAAGAGATCGATAAATATACTTCTAATAATTAAAAATAAGTTGTTGGCACGTAATTAAAGCCGGTAGACGTGAAGGTGTCTTTCGAATTAATTTTAATTACATTAATTGCATTGCCAGCGACCTTCATTTACATATCAATGCATGTTTAATTATTTTTTCTGCATTTCAAATGAGGCACCTCAGAATTTAGACACCGTAATGGAGTTGTTGTAGGGCTTTGAATAATTTAGGGTTTTATTACTAGTCGACGAAGTGATTTAAATTGGGCATTAAATAGTCTAGTTTTTATCAATTAAACTGAACTTTACTGCTTGAGACTAAACATGTAGAAATAGTCAATTTCTATCCGAAAGCGGAATGAGGAAACTTTGTTGGTTCATTATCCCTTGTGAATGTTTACTAAAAATGTTTACATAATATGACAAACTTATATATTCCGTAGGTATATCCTATCTTTTATTTGCTTCGTGATGTGGGATAACGGGCTTAGGGATGTCTTTGGTACGCCGCATGCACTATTTATTTGATCTCAAATGTATACAATTATTTTTCAGGCATTCATGCCGATAAAAGCAATTTTATCTATTTTTGAAAAAGATGCTACTTTTTACTCCAAAGGGTACAACTTTTATTTTTTGATCACACTGTGTAAAATAAATATTACGTGATTAGTTGAAAAATAAGAGATAAAAAATCCGAATAAATTAAAATCATGTTATGAAACCGAATTCCGTGTGAGGTATAACGTATCTTAAATAGTAGTTTTGTCCTCTCGAATTACTAACAAACACGAGAGTAAATCTACGGAATAGTTTACCTACCTGGTTTAACCATGTAAAACAATACCAACAATAACTGATACCGATTGTAATTGATTCTCATCCCAAAGGCAATAGGTGTGTTTAGTCTTTATATATTATACAAGGTATAAGGTGACGGGATGCTAAATGAGACTTTCTCGTTCCTTCATGTATGCATTGTATTTATTCAGTTGATTTGTTTTGATTTGCCTATATTCTTACGCAACTGAAAATAAATACTTATTAGGAACTAATAGGAGGGCGAGGGAGGCGCGTCGGCAAGAGGGAAACTCATTGCTCTGATAGCCAAGTGCTTGGACTGGTCAGAGTATCAATAGACTCAATAGGCTGTGTTATTATGTTCCACATTATAAAATTAAATAATATTTATGATCATACACCGCTACTGTTTTAATGGAATATCAAGCTATTCCACCCGCCAATACTCTAAGAATAATGGATTAGATGTCAGCCATTTAACTTGATAAGTTTCCAGCCTAATTTTACTTCTGCGTTCAAGATTTCACTAAAACGACTGGTCGTATCTATAACCAAGCCCGCTGAGGAAGTTACATCATACATACCAATTAGTGTAATATTCATCCTGTTCCACGCATTTTGAAAACTGATTGTGAAAATATTAAAGCCTCAATCAGACAAAATCATCAGCAAAGTTCTCGAGAAGAGCATAGAATCACGGTATGGTGGCACAAATTAATAAGGCCTCTGAAGGGAAAAGTATTTGTAGGCATCACATCTCTTCGGGAGTACCTGTTCTTGGACCAGTCCTATATCAGTTTTTTTTTGGCAAAGCTGCCTGAAACAGCGCACACATAGGTTGCTACTCTTGCTTATGATACGGTTCTCTTTGGAAACAGTGAAGCACTTAAAGTTGCTTCTGATGAACTCCAGAATGCCTTAAGCAACAGACTCTCCTTCTTAAGGTTGGTATCCATTTCCGATGTTGCCTCATATTACTTTATTGACCGCTGCTCTGAATAGCTCCGTTGTAGTTATAGCCAATCTTCTGAGGTTTTTTAAAACCATGATATCCTTCTTCCGCCTGGATCTCTTCTTTCTTAAAATCTTCCTGTTCTCATTCCTCATATCGTGACCAAGATATGGAAGTTTCCCTTTCCATTTTAAAGAGAATTTCAACATTTGTGATTCAATCTGTTCATGAGGCTTTCAGCTTCTTATAGTACTGTTGCATGTTGCAACTATATCCATGGAAAGATTATGGCTTTTGAATATGAAGCTCAGTATTTCAATACTGTTCTGGCATTTTCCTAATAGACGTCTCATTGGTCATTCACATTAGTCCCAAGACAAAGACATTTGTTGATCTGTTGTACTGGATTTTGGTTAATTGTCAGTCGACTTGCTTGATATCCAGATCATTGGTGGCTGCCCTCCCATACTTTGCCGATGAGGCGTTATAGTCCTTCTACTCATATGACTGTATTGTCGGAATATGTGAAATTATTCAGCAGCTCAGCTGCTGGGGGAAACGGCTTATGAATATATATAGCAACACCAAACGCTATTATCACCACAGGATCGTACATAAACCTGCCAGAAAACAAAAATTGTAAATATTGAACGTAGCTAAGAACTATTGTATATAGTAGCTTTATATATAGAGCTAGGTATGTAAATACAGCAAATAAACTATACAAGACACGAACCGACGGATTGGCTACCCTGCGCACTCCTTGTTGGATGGCGAGCTTGGTGGAGCTCGTCTAAATTTGAACCTGATTGAATAGGCCACAAGCCTAACATGCAACTTCCAACCCCGTCACTAAAGGACACATAGTGTCCCCGCCTAGAGACATCAAAGAAACCTTAAGAGGTTTTTTTCGGTCAGTTTTTCCTCTATTTCTCTCCTCACCATAAATTGACCTCAAAACAAGCCTTCGTTAATGCTCAGCCTCTTGGTAACAACAGTCGCAATAGGTTTTAAGGGTAAGATATCCAGGCAAGCGTACTTACAGTGGCACCTAAATTGACACCTAGTTTTAGTATATCTAAGATAGGCTAGTTTCTGGCCCTAGGCTGGTGATAGTATAGCGCCCCTATGAATCGCGACGGATGCTCACCGCGAAGGTGACGCTAGCTACACTAAAGTAATCTATTATATTCTAACTTGCCATGTGAAAATTTGGAGTTTATGACATTAAATGATATTTGATTTTGATTCAGCATCTCCCAATTCAAAATGTATTCATCCATGTTCTGTGACGTTTTTCGAAAAATGCGTCCCGATTAGTTTTTTTAGGGATAGTCTACAGCCCTGCCTTACCCCTTGTAAGATCCTTCTTCTGCCTGGATCCCTTCTTCATAAAAATGTTCCTTGCAGGATCTCTTATCTGTAATTTCTCCTTCATCTTCTGATGTTGATTTCTATCCAAGTTCCTTTGATTGTCAACAAATAGGCGAATATTTCAGCGTCTCTGGAAGAGGTTTTCATGTGTCAATAGCATATCTGAAGCCAAAATGTCAAGGTGATTTTGACTCTGCTTTTTGGGCAGAGTTATAAATTCTAATGTAAGCCTAGTTTTGTCAAAGTTGTATATTATTTTTTGAGTAATATGGTCAGCTCTTTCGCACCATCTTCATAAAGTAGTATTAGAATCTCTAGTTCTGTTTTGCTAGATTCTGCTGCTTTATCGTCTTTCGTTTCTTTGAATGTGATTTCTACCTCTTCTGTCAATGTCTTGTCTGGTTGTATCATTGGCGTCAGGGTCTGTTCTCTTCAAAAAGTAGATTTATATATTTTCCAGTGTTTCTTTAATTTATTTCTTGTCGATGATGTTCTTTTCTTCCTCGCCTACCAGTTTGTTTACGTTTATTTCATTTTGTCATGCAGCTGTTTCTTTTATATTACTGTGAACATTAAAGTTGTTATGTTTCTGTAACATTTCAATTCCAGCACCTTTCAGTCTTGCTTCTTTTTCCCCTGTTTCCCTTGCTTTTATTCTGATATCCTAAAATGGCACAGCAATTTAGCTAAAAAAGTGGCTAATTAAGGCTAACCAGACCAACCTCAGAAACAAGATTTGTCCGAGTATCACTCTAAATGCAACGCAAATCTCACAGTCGAACAGTACTGCAAATATAGTTAAAAAGAAGACAAAAAGCAAATAACTCGATTTAAAGGTTTCCACGTAGATAAAGATCTGGGGCAGTAAATCCGTACAGGGAGGGACAACCAGACGAATAGGGCTTGCATGGGCAACCTTTGGAAAGCTCAGTCATATCCTCAGGTCAGGCATACCGATCTACCTGAAAAGAAAGGTGTTCAATCAGTGCAACCTCAGCGTTTTTGCTATAGGGCAGAAACTCTGACACTCACAAGAAAGTCTGCTGAAGAGATACGAATAGTGTGACCGACGGGATTGAGTGAGTAACAACAGTGACGTGGAACTGGGCTAGCCATGTAGCAAGACTGTCCGACGGACGATGCCACTCCACACCAAGACGCCTTTAGAAGTGGAAGGCGCCCGCCGACGAGGTGGACTGACGACCTTAAAATGTTTCAGAGGAACTGGATGAGTGCATCACCGCATCGGAAATAATAGAACACTCTAAGGGAGGCCTATGTTCAGCAGTGAACGCTGATGGGCTGATTGATGATGATGATGATGATTATTGGTTAATCGGCAGAAAGTTTAATCCTTCACTTAGAAATAAATTAACAGTGCACAAAGTTAACCTTAGGCCTATAGGGCCCAATAATGGGGATCATGGCATTTGTCTACAATATGTTTAAACTAGAACACTTTCAGTAAAACACTTAAGGAAAACCACGGATTCGTTGGCAATGACTTAAAATTATCATAAGTTATCCAAGAGGCCATAGTGCGTGAGTGGAATATGCATCGTGCGACTCGAAACCACCCTAACACATTTGCTCTTAACCTTTACGATGACATCATGGCAATTCAACACCGCAACGGACTGAATCTGCTAGAAATCATGGATAGGCTGTTGATAAACAGTTTAAACTGGAAAAATTGTAGGTTCTCAAGCAATAATAATATCAGTCTTCAAAAAAGGACAGTTAACAACCACAAGTCCATGTCGATGTCCAGGTTACTTGGGAGATCGATCTATGATCGAATCATTGGCTTCGTCGTGAGACATGAAGCTTTTGGTGGATTGTCAGTTTGATTTCAGACGTAATCGATCTACTGAACCAGCTAAGTTTCAATCTACATTGTTAATACATAGCTGGTAATATCAGCAAACTATTAAATAATATAATTATTGATTCTTTTGAAACTGGTACCATTTTCAAGGCGCTGAAGAAAGCAAATATAATTAAAAAAGCTTGTGCCTTTCCTATGATGCATTTGAGAGATCGGTTTATGAGCCTTACCTTGAGACACAAGCTTTTGGTGGATTATCGTTAAGATTTCAGGTCTCATGGTTGTGTAGTGGACCAGCTATAATAGGTGACAGTATAATTCATAATTAATGAAACCGTCAAAAATCGAAAAGAAGACTGGCGGTTTCTTGAAAGAGCACACTCATGCTTTATTACTCCTACCTATAGTACGATTTCCGTAGCAAGCAGTGAAGCACTTAAATTTGCTTCTGATGGACTCCAGAATGATTTAAGCAACACAATCTCCTTCTTAAGGTTTAAGGTCTCACATTACTCTACTGACCGCTGCTCCAAATAGCCCCTAGTTATAGTCATGTTCTGATGATTTTTTAACCATGATAACCTTCCTCTGCCTGGATTTCTTCTTCCTAATCATCTTCCTTTCTCATTCTGTTCTCATTCCTCATGTTGTGACCAAGATATTGGAGTTGCCTTGCTTTTTAAACTATTTCTTTGTCCCCTTCCATTTTATAAATAATTTGAACATTTTAATTCGATCTGTTCATGAGACTTTCAGCTTCTTATAGTACAGCTGCATGTTGAAGGCCTTTAATTTTTTTGTTCACCTCGGTTTTTGAATACTGTTCTGGCCTTTTCCTAAGAGCGACCTAATTGGTCATTCACATTAATGCTGAAATAAAAATATTTGATGATCAGTTCTACTGGTTTTCGATTAATTGGTTAGTAGACTAGCTTGATTAAGATTTTTTGCTTATGATCATTAATTTTGTTTTGTTGACGTCAATATCCAGACCATATTGTTGGTTGGTATAGTCCTTCTATGATTATGAAACTATTCAGCATCTCCCAATTTAAAATTTGTTCATCTACTTCCTCTGAGGTTTCTCTAAAAATGAGTTCTGAGTAGTTGTTAAATAGTCGTATGGATAGTATACAACCCTGCCTTACCCCTCTTAAGATTTTTATCTTATCTGTGATTTCTCCGTCTATCTGTTGATGTTGCATGCTAAGAAGAGGTTTCATGTGTCAATAGCATTTCTAAAGCTAATAGTATAGGTGATTTTGCCCCTCTTTTTTAGGCAGAGTTATAAATTCTGATGTCAGCCTAGTCATAAGAGGTTTTGCCAAAGTTGTGCATTTTTTTTCAGTAATATAGTCAGCTGCCTCGCACCATCTTCATCAAGGAGTTATAGAAACTCAAGTTCTATTTTGCTAAATTCTGCTGCTTTACGATCTTTCATTTGTTTGAATGTGACTGCTATTTCTTCTGCCTTAATGTATTTTTGGTTGTATCACTGGTGTCCTGGCCTGTTGTATTCAAAAAGTTGGTTTATATATTTTCCAGTGTTTCTTTAATTTATTTCTTATCGATGCTTTTTTTCTCCTTTCTCGCTTACCAGTTTGTTTACGTTTGTCTCATTTTGTCTTGCAGCTGTTTCTTTTATCTTACTATGAACATTACATCCTGTGGTAACATTTCAAATCCAGCACATTTCAGTCTTGCTTCTTTTTCTCCTGTTTCCCTTAGTTTTATTCTGATATCCTAAAACGGCACACCAATTTAGCTAAAAAAGTGGTGAGTTAAGGCTAACCAGACCAACCTCAGAAACAAGATTGATCCAAGTATCAGGTCTACTCTTATAAATATCTGGGGCAATAAATCTGTATAGGGACGGACAATCAGACGGAAAGCTCAGTCATAGCCACAGGTCAAGCATACCGATCTGCCTGAAAAGAAAGGTGTTCAATCAGTGCGTCCTCAGCGTTTTTACCTAGGGTCCAGAAACTCTGACACTCACAAAAAAGTCTGCTGAAAAGATACGAGCGGTGTGACCGACGCGATTGAGAGAATAACACCACTGAAGTGGAATTTGACTGGCCATGTAGCAGCTCTGACAGATGGACGATGGGCAAGAAAGATCCTGGAGTGGAGACCACGCCAATGCCTTTAGAAGCAGAGGGTGCCCGCCAATGAGGTGAACTGATGCCCTTAAAAGGATTTGAGAGGAACTGGATGAGTGCAGCACAGGATCGGAAACGATGGAACACTCTATGGGAGACCTATGATGATAATGATTGGTTAATCAGCAGGAAGTCTAATCTTTCACTTAGAAATAAATTAACAGTGCACAAAGTTATACTTACGCCTATAGGGCGCAATAATGGGAATCCTGGCATTTGCTTAAAATATGTTGAAACTAGAGCACTTTCAGTAAAACACTTAAGGAAAACCAGGGATGCTCGCTGGCTTGTTGGCAATGACTTAAAACTATCATAAGCTGTCCAAGAGGCCATAGTGCGTGAGTGCTATATGCATCGTGCGACTCGAAATCACCCTAACACACTTGCTATTAACCTTTACGATAACATCAAGACAATCTAACACCTCAACGAACTGAATCTGCTATAAATCATGGATAGGCTGTTGATAAACACTTTAAAGTGGAAATATTGGATTAGGGTCCAATGTACATTCCTAGATGCCCAGATGCATATCATTAAACAACATATTCAATTATTCTTTTGAAACTGGTACTTTTCTCTGGCAATGGTAATATCAGTCTTCACAAAAGTAACTCTCAGATTGGGGAGATCGATCTATGACCGAATTATGAGCCTCATCATGAGACACAAGCTTCTGGTGGATTATCGATTAAATTTCAGACCTCATGTATCTACTGAACCAGTTAAATTTCAATCTACATTCTTAATATACTGGTACCATTTTCAAGGTCATATAATTTAAAGAAAGCTCGTGTCTTTGCTATGATGCATTTGATAGATCGGTTTATGACCCTTACCTTGAGACACGAGCTTTTGGTGGATTATCCTCAAGATTTGAGGCTTCATGGCTGTACTGAACCAGCTATAATATGTGGCTATAGAATTCATAATTAATGAAACTGTAAAGAATCAAAAAGAAGCCGGACGGTTTTTCGATCTCTCAAAACCCTGTGGCACTATCAATCATAGGATTTTACTGAGGATACTTGAGCTTTATGGTAATATTTTTAATAAGTATTCTTTGTTGTGTACCTTAAGTTTAATTTGGATTAATATTATCTGAGTTGATTACTGAGAAAAATAAATATCCATCCATTTGTCTTTAGGAATTGGGAAAATAAATAAATATGTAGTCTATCTAATCACTTTCTGTTTAGAACCTGAACATAATTACACAAAAATTGATTCAGCTGGTACCATTTTCAAGGCGCTGCGCTGAAGGAAACTTGTGTCTTTGTTATGATCGGTGTTGAATGCATTTGAGAGATCGGTTTATGACCAAATTATGAGCTTTATCGTGAGACGCAACCTTTAGGTGGATTATGCGTAAAATTTCAGGCCTTGTAACCAGCTTTATTCGCTAACCGCTCATTCAGCTGTACATAATATGCCTGACTCACTCAGCCGTTTGTAATTTTGTTCTTTTTAAAGGTGTGTGTTAAAGTTTATGGCAGTTAGAGCGGGCGCCACTAAATTTTTACTTCAAGAAATTTATTGTCTGAAAATCGGATAATAAAATTTAGAAAAAATACCCTGTGAAAAAGCGTAAAAAAATTAGTTTCCAAAATAAACACCGTATATACAAACAACCAGTTTATTAAAAAAAAATGCTACTTGGGTAGAACAGTTTACTTTCTTAAAATTCAGAAGATTTTCTTATTACTGATGGTTAATATTAGGCTAAAAAAATGTATGGAATGGCATTTAAGCTGACTATTTATGCCACAGGTGGTAATTAATGTTCAAATTACATTTATATTAATTGCTATGGTAATTAAGTTTCATCTTGACACTTTAACACTAGAAATTACAATAATCAAGTATCAATTATACGATTTAGGCCTGGTACTCACTGCGATTAAACTTCAAATCAAAAAATAGCACTAGTTATGGTACTTTAGCAAGTCTCTGATCAATAACTTAACATTACTAATTACTATGCAAAAATCTCAATAAAATACCTTGATACTTCTTAATGAGAGGAGTTATCTTTTAAAGATTATTTTAATATTCCCCAGTTATTATTGCTTAAATATGTAACAATTTATATGTTAAAATTAGAGAATAAATATCCACTAAACTACGCTTAGCTTATTCCCTTGGCAGCTGGAATATAGAAGACTTCTCAAATGTCTTCAAAATGCTAAACTAAAAGGGATTTACTAAATAAAATAAATAGAAATAAATATAGCCGCACCAAGTAAGGAGAGTTGAGCTCAATTCTACCGATATCAATGCGAAACTTTCAATAATAAGGTTTAAATAGTTTTAATTAATTTTCTCCCATGGGTTTGAAAAGCAGATACAATAAACTTTGCATAAATAACCTAAACGCCCTAATTTTATAGCATATTTAGAATGAAAGAAGAATCAAGAATTAAAGCGATAAAAGGTTGGCAGGGCTTTAGAGGACTGCCTTTTACAAAAAATTACACTAGATATGGCTAGAGAACTGAACCTCAGTATCTTTTGAAGTAATATTTCAGAAGATACTTCTCGGTTATTGTCTAGAGTTCTCACTAGGAAAATTTAAGGTACTTATTAGCATGATAGAGCAAGAACTAAATTATATATACAGGTAGAGCTAACACTTAATAATTTAAATATATCCTACCAGGACTCGCCGATACCTTCAGCCTTCCGTAAGTGAAAAGCTACTGGACTAGACTCCAGTGTAGATAGATCAGCTAGGTGAACGTCTCAGCAGGGAAGATCACGTTCTCCACAAAACTCTCGGCCTGGTCCACTTCGGATAAGACGGCGGGCTCCTGCTCAAAGAAGGAATTCTCCAGAATAAATGGGCATCAGTCCCCCCTGGTGAAATGAAAAACGATTTTTTGTAGCCATCTACTAAAAAGCACATGGGTCGAACCTACCTTTTAAAATAAAAGGGTTATCACATCGCTTTTCACACGATGTTTCACAACAGCATAGCCGGTACTCTAACAAAAGACAACTACGCTTTGTAATATTAACAAAAAAATGCTATCTGTCAATCATGAACCAACAGTTAATTGCTATAAGGCACCTTCGTGGACGGAAGTCCAAGCGAGAAGACCCGTCAATTTAACTTCCTTCGATATATACCTTTATGCGCATCTTCGGAAGGTGCTCGCTGTCAAACGGGTCGGAGTACTGAAATCCATTCGTAGTAGTAATGTTGTGACAATCGATACCATAATTTAATGGATACACAGAGAAAATCGCGATATAATATTCAGATACAATTATTACAACGTCACAGCCTGCCGTATGTATTGGACCAGCTATAATATGTGGCTATAGAATTCATAATTAATGAAACTGTCAATGAGAATCGAAAAGAAACCAGACGGTTTTTCGATCTCTCAAAACCCTTTGACACCAACAGTCATAGGATTTCACTGAGGAGACTTGAACTATATGGAATTATGGACAAAATATTTTTGATAAGTAGTATCTTAAGTTTAATTTGTATCAATATTATCAGAGTTGATTATTGAGAAAAATAAATATCCATCCATTTGTCTTTAGGAGATGGGAAAAAAGATAAATATTATGCCTATCTAATTATTTATCCACCTACTGTTTAGAACCTTAACATAATTACACAAGAGTCGATTCAGCTCTTTCCTTAGCATTTTGTTTCACCATCACCATAAATAATCAGAATTTATTTATATTTAAAGTCTATATGTCACATTATTCATATAAACGACCATTCAGATTTTTATAATAGGATTCCTAAATATACAAGCGTTTATTTATAAATATGCCTACAATATTTTTTCTTATTATTTTAAGTGCATAAACATTATTAAAAGCTCATAACCATTCAAAGCTGTCATATCTCCGAATATTTCCGACTAATTTATTGAAAGTTACCAATTAGTATGGCATATAATATTAACATCTGTTGACATGGAAATTCGACGCCTGAGTTAACGTAGACCCAAACTATTTGTCTATTCACTTGTTGGACTTCAGTTTTGTTTGAAATATTGGCTAACGACAGATGTGGCACTAAAATATTATAATTTTATTATAAAATTCAGATGATGTATTAGGTGTTGGAAAAACTTTGGCGGCAAATATTTCGCAGCTAACTAATAAAGTTAAAGATTATTTACTGATATATTAGCAGAATAAGACAGATCAAATTTATCAACAAAAATTTGAATATTGTGCACAGGACATTCTAATTTTGCAAAATAATAATAATTTTGGCCGATTTTTAATCTTGCTGGTATTTAAAGGCATTTTTTTTGGAAAAGCATCCTCTTCAGAGTAGGGATACTTCGTCGGAGAACCTTGCGATTTCGATTTACTCTAACCCTCCTGAGCTGTCGTTCATGCCTTTACCCATAGCTCTAGGCAAAAGATCATTGGCAAGGATGTTTACTTTCTTGAGGTAGAATCATCTTCATAGTTCATACCTGCTAGCCTAATATAACTTATATATTTTCATATATAATCCAAAGATGCAAAGTCTCCAAGTAACATATTTACCTACATTCCTCTTTAAAAAATATCTTGCTGCTGGCATTCAGTGGTATCATATTCCCTAAAATTTTCATTCAACAGTACCAGTAAACATGGCATATATCAGATAGTCATTTTTGAAAAATAATATCTATTCTTTAGTCGACTATTTGTCGAATCATTCGTTGGACAGCAGTTTTGTTTGAAACATTGGCCAACAACAGATGCGACAGTTAAATATTACGAGATTGTAAAATCGAGATCAAGTATTTGGTTGTAAGGATGTAGTAAAACAGATTTGTCGTAAACACATAGGCAAATTTTAATGGGCAATAAACTTAAGTATTATTTTCTGTTATGAATGTGTTTATGTATTCAAATAGATTTAACAGAAATATAGCACACATTTTAGATGATTTCGTTTCATTTCTTAGGTGAGTATTTATGAGAGGGCGTTTCTATGTGACATTATCTATTTAAAAAGCAATAATATGTTACCATATTACCACCATAATTACTAAAAAAAACTGCTTAACACTCACTTATAGGCTTAATAAAGAAAGTGGAAAAGCCTAGAGGTGGCAAATGGAAATTTGTGTGCCTACGCGATGTTTGTTAACCGAATTCGGCAGGAGGTGATTGGCATAACGTTGGCATCGCAAAACATTTAAGATATGAAGAGTGTAGTAACATATCCCGAGGGCTACCAACTGGAGCAGAATTAAGGAGTGCCTAGCGGAGTCCATGGGTTTCCTGGATGGACCAATACTATGATGGTGGTAGCTAAAATAGGTTGCAGCATTAGCTCTACGTACGGGCGAGCAATCCTCTCCGCTCAGAGTAGTAGGAGCTCGGAGAGTTTCGTGGTGGAATGAAATCTTGAAGGCCCTCAAAAGCCATGCAAGTAGAGTTCACCAAGTAGAGTGTGGCAGCTACCTGAAAGCAAGGATAAATTTTAAGAGATAACTCAGACGTAGCGAAGGGAAAGCTGGCAGAAGTTATGTGGAGAAACGAAGTCTCGGTCAGACATCGCGAGGGAGACTAAGTTGCTGAATTAACAGGAACTTCTTCTTCCAGGAAAAGAAGAGCCTGATTCCTAATAAAGTGGACTGGAACTATGCGAGGAAGGTGGTGTCGGAAGAAGTTATCAAATAGACTATGGGCAAATTTAGTCCATACAAAGCAGGTGGTACGGACTAAAGGTGTTTCTCGATCAGACATCGCGCGGGAGACTAAGTTGCTGAATTAACAGAAACTTCTTCTTCTTCCAGGAAAAGAAGAGCTAGAATACTAAGCGGACTGGAACTTTGCGAGGAGGATGTCGGAGGAAACCATCAAATAGACTATGGGCAAATTTAGTTCATACAAAGCAGTTGGTATGGACTGGAGGTGTTATATCAGCAATGCTACAGGCGGGTCTAAATATAACTCTTCCGTCGATGGTAAGGGTGTTCAAGGCTATGGAATACGTTCCAAGGGCGTGGATATCGGCAAGTGTGATCTTCATACCCAAGGAAGCTAAGTACTTCCGGCTCATTAGTTTAACATCCTTCCTTATGAAGACTTAGAAAATAATGGTCGGTAGGTTAATGTCAGAGGAGATTTTGAAAGACGCTCCACCTCATAGAAATTGGCATGCCTAGAGAAAACACAGACAACTGTGCATTCGGAGGTTCGAAAAGTAGAAAATGCTTTATCCGCTAAGGAAGTAATACTGGTGCCATTCTTTGATGCAGAAGGAGTTTTCAATAAAGTAAGAAAGAATACTATTTGCTATGTTCTACGAGGTCGAAGAACGCCTGTTCTATTGGTCCTGAGAGTGTGGTACGTAAAGGGTGCCCGCAAGGCAGCTGCCTCTTGTCCCACTTATGGTGTACAGTGATGAATGTCCTATTGGGGAGGCTAATGCGACCTGGTTCAATGGGTAGGCATATCAGGATGACGGACTGGTTTTGTTGACAAACAAGTTCATAGGAGTAGTCTGAGGCCATATGCACTTGCAACTTTGAAGTTGAAATTCCAACAAGAAAAACATTGACTTCAAGACGCCCATGCTGGTACACAAATAGCTCGTGGATGGTTTGTATCGAATCGGCCGCGACCGGCGCGGCGTATACAAATCGGACAGGGACAGCGGGCTGGTTTTTTCTCTTAGAAGATATTCGACAGACTTTCAATGTGAGATTTACGATATTCTGGGGGTTGTATCGAGTCAGATTATTAAGCAAGTCATGAAACGAGAGAGTTATATCTACTCAGACAGTCAGGCAGCTCTGAAAACAATAGCACGGTGAGCTTGGTGCTAGTCCAGAAATATACGGATACGCTGGAAGAATTGGCAAGGCCTAAATTATGAAGCTGAGGGGGCAGCCGAGGGCAACGAGCAGGCGATGGAGCTTACTAGCTAAGGAGAAGCTCAATAGCGGCACAGAGCCCAAGATCCTATTTAGGCTTGAGCTGGCATCAAGTATTCTAGGCCCTTATTAAATGGGCTAATGGGCTCAGAGGAAACATGCCTGTTGTCTAGACGCCGGCGAACGATCGGGAACTTAGTCGGGCATCTAATGGGTTATTGCAGACTCAATAGAAATCTGCATCTACCGGAAGTTGAAGAAAGTCCACTATGCCCGGATTGGGGGCAGATGAATAAACCATAGATCACTTAGTATATATAGAAGAGTAGCGGCTCCTGAGAAGTGAAACTTGCCGCAACTCTCCCCAGAGCTCGGAAGGGTAAAACATATAAAAAGAGTACATTTGTTAGATAATTTATAAATTGATGTTTTAAATCGCACACTGTCTTGGTTCATTAGTTTAACATCCTTTCTTATGAAGATTTAGAAAATAATGGTCGGTAGGCATTTGACAAAGGAGATTTTGAGATAGAAATCGACATGTCTAGAGAAAGCAGATACTCACTGAGACAACTTTGCATTCGGAGGTTCGAAACGTAGAAAATGCTTATCCACTAAGGAAGTAATACTGGTGCCATTCTTTGATGCAGAAGGAGTTTTCAATAAAGCAAGAAACAATATTATTTGCGATGTGCTACGAGCTTAAAGAATGCTCGTTCCATTTGTCCTTAGGTCGTGGTACGTAAAGGATACCCTCAAGGCAGCTGCTTATTGCTCCACTTATAGTGTGTGGTGATGGATGTCCCATTGGGGAGGCTAGAGTGATAGGGTTCTATGCCTAGGCTTACGATGACGATGGACTACCTTAGGTGAGAAGCAAGATCATATGAGTTGTCTGAGACCGTATGAACTACTATATAAACTTGCAACTTTAAAGTTGAAATCTCAACAGTAGAGCAATGACAAGAAGCTATATATAACTTATATTGGCACTTGAAGATGCCTAAGTTAGTACACAAATAGGTCGTGGATGGCTGGTACCAAATCGGCCGTGGCCGACGTGTACAAATCAGGCAGGAGCAGCAGGGTGCTTTTTCCCTTAGAAGATATTCAGCAGACTTCCAAGCTGAAATCTACGTTATTCGGGAGGTTGTGTCGAGACATATGATTAAACAAGTCTTGAAACGAGAGCGCTACATCTACCAACAGTCAGGCAGCTCTGAAAACAATTCAGAGACCCACGGTGGGGAATGCCCGTGGTGGGAGTCCAGAAATATACGAATACGTTAGAAGAATTGATAACATTCAAATTACGAAGCTGAGGTGGGAGTCGAGGGTAACCAGCAGGCGAAAGGGGTTACTAGCCAGGCATCACCACAAGGCCCAGAACCCTACTTAGGCTTGAGCTGGCGTTCAATATTCCAGGCCCTTAATAAATGGACTAATAGGTTCAGAGGCAACATGGCTGTTGTCTAGAAGCTGACAAACGATTGGAAACTTATCTGCATCTACTGGAAGTTGAAGAAAGTCGACTCTGTCCGAATTGACGGCCAGATGAATAAACCCTAGATCACTTAATATGTATAGATGACAAGTAGGAGTGATTCAATGCCGCAGCCCTCCCCAGAGAGTAGCTGAAGCTATAAGGGGTAAAGGGTATTTGTTAGGTAATTTATAAATTGATGTTCTAGATTGCTCGCTGTCTTGGATACATGCCTAATATTGGATCTCTTACCACTACTGCTAGCTCTTTTATTAATGAAATGAACCTTGTTCCAATTACGACTGACTCACTGCGTCGCCCGTGTTCATTGCATTGGTATATGAATTTAGAATTCGAGAATTTGATAGAATACTAGGATTTGCACGTTGACAATGACATGCTATCCAGGAAGGTAGTTAGCCATTCGAATTCTCAGTAAAAGGAAGGTGATTACAAAATTCGCTGCTCTTTTGAGAATGCTTTGTTGGAAAATTTGCTGAACATATCCAAAGCTTAAAAAAGAATGATTTAGGCGAAATTTGAAATGCTATGACTTCCGCTTTGTCTAGCTCTCTTAAGATACGGAAATGATCTGGATGTATCAAACCAAAAAAAATATATGAACCCAACAGGATCTCAGAATCTCCATTGTTTTGACATTAAAATATGAGCTAGCGCCCCAAGCTGAGCAATACTTTTCATCAATTTATCTTGAGGTAAGACTCAGATTCTAAGGCTTTTATTCAAACAATTCTAGATATGCTTTGCAACGTCCAATACCAAATACAAAGTTTGGAAATTGGACAACATGGCAGAGACTATTGAGGTGATATACTATCAAAAACACAAGAGGAAATGAGCAGATCACAGCGAAATACACCAAGGTGGCAAGTAAAATAATAAAATTCAGTGTGAGCGGTCATATTTTGGATACAGGAAGAAAGGAAGATCACTGATCCGACTCTAGGCTGCTTTATGATGGGAAATGATAGCTTGAACCGATAATAGGAGATAATAGTGAATATACATATCCATGGTAAGATC
The DNA here is from genome assembly GCA_016904865.1 of Pissodes strobi. Taxonomy (NCBI): domain Eukaryota; kingdom Metazoa; phylum Arthropoda; class Insecta; order Coleoptera; family Curculionidae; genus Pissodes; species Pissodes strobi. The sequence continues at coordinate 79,203 of MU185868.1, read as the reverse complement.
AGATGATAAAACGATTATTTATTTTGTTGACGCTTTGACGCTCTATTGTGTCCTAGTTTGTTAAAAGACAAGCCTCAAATTATGATCGCATGACCAAATGTTTATTGATAATGTTGATCTAAAATAAATGAATGTTGTTCCCCGTTGGTACAACGCAGATTTCTGGAAGAATATTCAAAGTTTGGAAATGGAATAGAAGCTAATATGAGATCAAGCTCATATGTTGGTTAGAGAAATGATGTCCAGGGTTAGATCAGATGACAAAACGATTATTGATTTTGATGACTATTTGACGCTCTATGGTTTCCTAGATTAGTAAAAGAAGATTGATCTAAAACAAATGAATGCTGTTCCCCGCTGATACAACGCAGATTTCTGGAAGAATGATCGAAGTTTGGAAATGAAATAAAAGCTAATAAGAGATCAAGCTCATATTTTGGTTAAAGAAATAATGCCGATGAGTTAGGCAGACGATGTGGTGGCCCATGCTCTCCTGGTGTGGGAAAGAAATCATAGCTCCGATTCAAGGAAAACTGGAGGAATTAAGGGCGATCTATAATCAGCTAGAGTGGATGATAATATTCATTATCCGAAAAAAACTGAATGCCCTTAGCTATTGCTCTTATGCTATGATGGACAACAGTCTAAACCAACACAGCGCCATGATGACTTCTGCAGTTGAAACGAAAATAGCCGAAGTTGCGTGAGATCGATTTTATTGAAGCGTAAGTTAGATATTCTTAAAGCATATTAAACCCCCAAAATAGTTCTAAAGCCCATCTCAGCCACATATTTCTCACCATTATGGAACATTATACCACAGATCTATATAGTTACGCAACAGATGCCTACTCCGGTATTAGAACTGTCGCTCGCCAATAATGCAATAAACTTAAATATTTTCCTATTTAGACGTGTTTTGCCCCGCCGTGTTGCCAAGTCGCGAACTGTAGTTTACCTTTCATATCACATTATGGTATTACTCATTTTCTTGGCAATAGTATGTTATATTATGTCAAATTAAAGTTCATTATCAGATTCAGTGAATGGTGTTTGCTTGAACATAGGCTAAAACTCACCTTAAATATCGGTGTAAAAGGTCATTACAAATTTTGTTAACTTATACTGTAATATCTCTTATTTGTATTAAGTAATAATATTATCACGCAGGTTTCTACTAAAACTTGTTCGACCGAGCGCTAGAAAGACATATTTTACGCCCGCTTGGGCCAAATGGCATTCCTACCGTTTAATCTAAATGGAAAACTTTACTGAAACTTTATTTCGAGACTGACATCTAAGCCTAATCGTTTGTTTTGTTACAGGTAAGACAACATGTGCCAGCAACGGTTAGCAGCCTCGAAAATTGAGTAAGTATTGCATGTATTGTGCCTATAAATCCTACCTTCAAACTGAAAGCGAAAATATCTTTTTTTTATTTATATAAGGCATATTTGTCATCTTATTTACCAGATCGAGCAAAAAACATACAAGCTACTGGGACTTACAAATCACACGAGAAACCCACATTGTATAGTGTCGTTCATACAGCGGAAAATATTCATCATTCCTCGGTCTTGTCTTTTAGGACGGAACAAATTGTCTAGGTTATTGGTAAAAAAACAAAATATAAATCACGGAAGATTGCCACTTATATTCCAGAACTCGATGTTCTTTATGTTGGAAAATATGTTTTATGAATTGGGTTAATTTATAATATGTTGCTGGTAGAGATTTCTGCAAAGTTTTTTTAGCTGCGGATAATTTGTTATTCTCTAGAATTTCTTGAAAATTGTCAGGAATTTATACTGGACAAGTATGGGAAATATACCTACATTGAACTTTATGTAATGGTTCATAATGACCGAATTTGTAATTAAGATCGAATTATTTTGCAACTGCGCCTCCTCTCAAGACATGATTCATTCTAGATGAAGATTAGTAAAAGATATTTCAGTTTCATGGCTCATGTTGAAAGAAGGTTATTAAAATGCCACAGCTTCGATGTTTAAAGTAAAATTTTACCTCGAAATCTCCTATAAAATCGACAGAATCCGCTGCTTATCGCTTGAACAAAATCTCCGATCCTCGCCCATTTTCCCATCTTCAAATCGCTTTAAATGAGATTTCAAGCAAACGAATCTACTTACTTGCCACAAAAACTATGCACACAGATATGCTAAAAGTAAAATTTTACCTGGAAATCTGCCATAAAATTCACAAAAAAAAATTCACATTTCCCTATCCTGACCCATTTTTCTAGCTTCAGACCGTTAGTTGTATTCTTTGAAATTTCCCATAATGTATTAAATGCAAAGTTGTCTATTCAAATTCGTACAATTTCCAAAATATTGAGAACTTTGGATAGATACATATTTTTTTGATTTTCTGTATGTTTCAATTTAACCTCGAATTCGTCATATTTCCCGATCTCGAACGGAAAATTGTTGGAAAACTTTTTTATAGCAGAGATCACAAGGTTTACGAATCTGAGACTGATTTCTTGAGAATAGCTATGCACTGGCTGACATGTACGCATAAAATAGATTTTTGAAACTGAATATCAAAAAAAATCATCAATTCCTGCAATTATTCCAAGGGCAATGCTTTGCCACATTAGCCATTTAGTATCAAATAAATGGTAATAGTAATAGGTTTCTTTTGGCATGGCGTCCTTTTGTTGTCGTATATGTAGGTGCCAGGCGACTATAAACGTATAACAAATATTACGTCTGCAAATTATTCCTTTATATGTATTCTTCTTACATACCCGATTTAGACATAAGTTCGGAATATGCCTTTTTGTCCGAAGCGACCTATCATGTCACCGAGAGGAAACACTCGAACCGAACAACCTTGACGTCATGTGGCTCAAGTTCACCGCCAAGGGATTAACCAAGTTTATGTGTTGTCTCTATCGCCCTCCGAGCGATAGAGCCTACCAAAGCTTTTTTTCAACACTAGCTACCACTTTTGACTCAATACAGGTTGATCACCCCAGTTCTGAAATAATCGTTCTGGGAGACTTCAACGCCCACAACACCAACTGGCTCAAACATCGCAACAAGACCGACAACGAAGGTAGAGAGGCTGAAGCATTCGCCATCAGCTGCGGGCTTACTCAAATTGTAGACGAACCAACTCGAATCTCAGAGAGGGGCGAATTCGCCGCCCTCCTGGATCTTTTTCTAACCACCAATCCTGACCAGTACGCAGTTACAGTTGGTCCGCCATTAGGTACTTCCGATCACAAACTTATTACAACGGTTTGTGAATTGCCACTCATACAGAAGGATCCACCATTGCCTCGCAAAATCTGGCATTACAATTCTGCAAACTGGGACGATCTAAGGGAGTTCTACCTAGATTTTCCTTGGCTCGACGTCTGCTTTGGCGCTGACGACCCATCAGTCTGCTGCGAAAAGATCACGCAAGTAATCTCCTCAGGAATGGAAGCATACATCCCAAATTCCATTAAGTTACCATCAAAAGGAAAGCCCTGGTTCGACAGAAGATGCGAAAGAGCTGTGGGTAGGAAACAGCAAGCCTACAAGTACTGGCAGCAAAATCAGACCGCTGAAAATCGCAATTATCTTGTCGAAGCGAGAAACGAATGCAAGCGTATTATCGACGAAACTAAGGACAAACACAATCAAAGGATCAGGAATAAACTTTTGCAATGATCCAGTGGCTCCAGGAATTTCTGGTCGGTAGCAAAGGCAGTAAGTAACAACTTTACAGAAACGTCTCTCCCACCTTTGACAGACGAACGTGGCATCACGGCGACTACAGCCAAGGAAAAAGCAAACATGCTCGCCAAAATGTTTTCTTCGCACTCTACCTTAGACGTCCCCCAAGGCAAGACTCTCCCCACCATATCGAACATCAACACTACCACGGCAGAAGTCAAATTTCATCACCGTGATATTCGTAAAATCCTTAAAAATCTAGATACGCAAAAGGCATCAGGACCGGACGGAATACCTGCCATCGTGTTAAAGAACTGCGCCAACGAACTAACACCCGTTTTTTCCAGGCTTTTTTCTCTGTCTTACGGAAAAGGGATTTACCCATCTTCTTGGAAAGTCGCTCGAGTGCAACCTGTTCCAAAAAAAGGCAAGAAAACCACGCCCTCAAACTATCGTCCAATTGCCTTGCTTCCAATAATCTCCAAAGTCATGGAACGTGTAGTCAATCAGCAATTGCTCAAGTACCTCGAGAACAACAAAATAATCAGCGATAATCAATACGGCTTTCGCAAAGAGAGATCGACAGGAGATATATTGGCCTATGTCACTCATATATGGAGTAGGGCAATTGAGAACTACGGAGAGTCTCGAGCGATTGCGTTGGATATTTCAAAGGCATTCGACAGAGTTTGGCATGACGGACTGCTCAACAAACTACCGTCCTTCGGACTGCCAGCCTCTCTCTGCAGCTGGCTTGCCAGTTTCCTTAAGAGCCGATCTCTGCACGTTGCAGTCGATGGACATATCTCGGACACATTCACCATCAACGCGGGCGTGCCTCAGGGCGCAATACTTTCATCAACTCTGTTCCTCATCTATATTAATGACCTGCTGACCGAAACAAATTATCCTGTTTACAGTTTTGCAGATGACAGTACCCTTGTCTCCCACTTTAGATCAGAAAAACCCTTACTAGCGACTGAGACTCATCACCGCAGACAGGAGCAGATTACAGCAATTAATCAAGACCTGGAGAAAGTTCAAACTTGGGGCGACCGAAATTTGGTCCAGTTCAATGCAGCAAAGACCCAAGCAGCCACGTTTACCAAGAGGGCCAATACAGCGGGCCCTGACATCATTATGGCAGGGTCGACCATTCCTTCATCCTCGTCAATCGGACTGCTGGGTATCTCGGTCAACAGCAATATGTCCTGGCATGACCACGTTGCTAACATCGCAAAATCAGCCTCCCAGAAGCTTGGTGCGCTATTTCGCAACAAAAAACTCTATACACCGCAGCAGTTGCTCTTGCTCTACAAAGCGCAAATAAGATCGTGCTTAGAATATTGCTCACATATCTGGGGTGCCGCACCAAAGCACACCCTAAAGCTGCTGGATTCCATTCATAAGAGAGCTGTGCGTCTCGTCGGCGACCCGAAGTTGACCCGGAATCTAGATAGTCTGGAACACCGCAGACATGTAGCCGAGATATCGCTGTTTTACAGATACTTTCACGGCAGATGTTCTCAGGATTTGGGCCGCCTCATCCCGCCCCTGGCAGCTCCTGTCAGACAGTCACGACAGACGGCAGGAGCGCACCAGTTCGTCGTACAACTGGAAACACCTAGAACATCGCTTTACAAGAACTCCTTTGTCTGGCGCACTGCATCACTGTGGAACTCACTCCCAGGACATCTGTTTCCCACTAACTACAACTTACAAATATTCAAGAGCCGTGTCAATCAACATCTTCGCACACACACCGCTCGTCGAGCGCCATAGGGTCTCCCTTTAGTGTGTGTGCCACTGCCATAAAAAAAAATGTGAAAAAAGCCGTGAAAATCGTCGAACTGGGTGAGCTTGAAGCTTTATTTTGGAAGATAACAGTGGCACTAAATAACTAGAATTTGTAAAATGGGATGAAATTGCTGAATTAGGTGAAGATCATGAAAATTTTAGTGAACATGCTACAAGATCTTAGGAAGAACCTGAGGATGACAACATTGTTGGCTCTGGTGACCATGAAGAATACAGAAAATTTAAATTGTCTAAAGATCCGCTTCCATCTACAACAACTAAGAAGCAATACATAATTACTCATTTACCTGGAACTCGCAAAGTTACCGATATTGTTCTGAGGAAGAAGCTGTGGATGATAATATTATTGGCTCTGGTGGCAATGAAGAACTTTTTCTTGGAAAAGACGGACAATTTAAAAGGTAAATCCGCTTCCAGCCACATAACATATTGCTCATTTGTCTGGAACTGTAGAAGCAGCTCGTCAGATTACTGATGATATCTGATATATTCAGGATACTTTTCAATGACGAAATCATTCATAATATACCGCAAAACATCAATATCTAAATTAAGGAAAAGGTGCTGAAACATTTTCAAAGAGAATGAGATGCTCGCGTAGCTACCGATAATGGTCTGAGAAGAATAATTTTTTCTTGAAAAAGACAGACTATTTAAATGGTCTAAAAATCCGCTTGCAGCTACAAAAACTAAGGAGCATGACATATTACTCGATATTGTTCTGAGGAAGAAGCTGAGGATGACAACATTGTTGGCTCTGGTGGCAATGAAGATTTTTTTCTTGGGAAATACAGAACATTGATATGGTCTGAAAATTCGCTTCGAGCTACAAAAACTAATAAGCATTACATAATTACTCATTTACCTGTAGCTGTGGGAGCAGCTCGTCACAATACTAATATCTCTGACTCATTCAGAATATTTTTCAATTACGAAATTATTCTTAATATAATGCAAAACAGCAATTAGGGGAAATGTTCTGAAATATTTTCAAAAGGAACGAGCTGTTAGGGAAGTTATAGATATCGAAAAGAGTGCTCTTTTCGGATTACTTCTCCACCTGAATTATCAATATTACATCGGTCAAAAATTGTTCTTGTCAGTTATGAGTTTGAAACAATTTTTGTTCCTTTTACGCTGTGTTAGACTTGATAATATTCGAACTAGAGAAGAGCGAATCTAGAGAGACAAATTAGCACCTATTTGTTGGCTGTTTAACAAGTTTGGTGAAAACGTGTTCCACCTTGTTTCGTCCAACTGAATACGTAACGATTGATGAACAGCTTGTCTGATTTCGATGTCATTATAATTTTTGCCAGCTTTTGTCCTCCAAACAGAATAAATATGGCATTAAAATTTTTGCAATGGTAGATGCGGACAATTTGTATCATTTGACTAGGGAAGTATATCTAGAACAACAATCCGGAGGTTCAGAGATTCGCATTTCCGCAGAAGATATCGTATGCAGGTTTATATCTTCAATATCAAAATCAAATCGAAACGTAACTGTTAGCTATACCAACATTCCCTTGTCCCAACGATTTGTTGCATAGGCGCCAGACGACCATAAACGTCTGTAAATTATTCTCTTATATGTGTTCTTCTATATATGTGAATATGGCTAGCATTAGGAATACTGTTTCAGATTCGATCTTGGTCGATTTTCTAAACATACAGAGTATGCTCATAGGCACTATAATTTACCATAGGGGCTAGTTCTAAAGTGAATTTGGAAATAAAACAAATACCTTTATCATTATATGAATATTTTAACAAGTTATTTTACCTGAAAATAACTTGAAGCTCATAAATAAACAAAATATATACATTCAATTATTGTATGTAGTCAGTGCTACGACATGGACAATATATGTCGATGCTAGGTATAGACCTTGCAGAATATTTCAAGAAATATACCTTAAAAAGCTAAAGCATTGCATAAACAGTTGTAATCCTAAACAAGTATATGATTATAAACACTATCTTGCAGCTAAGTACAGTTAAATGTTCATTAAAGTTCCTGCGGAACTGCTCAGTGTGAGCTCGACTAGCTGAGATAACTCTGAGATGAAATACAGTAATATACAAGCAATAATAACAGGATAAATATTACCTTAATGTCCACAATAAGCTACTATGTACACTATATTCACCAATTAACGAGCAACGTTCAATCGATTCAGCAGTTTATCTTCCAGCACATGGGAAAGTCACTTAAAAACACTTACTAAGTCTCTTGTTAGCTTCTATATACAACTTCTTGCAAATAAGAATGACTCGAATGGTAGTGTATTGATATGTTATGCAGTTATGTGCATAATGGCATGACAGGGATGCCTTTGTGAAATGCGGTTTTTATAGACGCAAAAATGGACACTAAAAACGCTAGGCAGGTAGCATAGATAGGCTGAAAGCCGTTTAGTGGAAATAGCATTAGGTAGGCTGAAATCCGTGTAGTGGAAATAGCATTAGGTAGGCTGAAATCCGTGTAGTGGAAATAGCATTAGGTAGGGTGAAATCCGTCTAGTGGAAATAGTATTAGGTAGGCTGAAATCCGTGTAGTGGAAATAGCATTTGTGAAAATCTTTATATTAGAATAAAGCATAGAGAGAAATTAACCCCCATGGACGAGACCAATGGGGACGCTTAATACCTCGCTCGGTACAGCGTCTTAGTTGTGAGAGAGTGAATTGTAAACGTGTGAGTTTACTTACATGGCATGGTGCTGAAGGAACGTTTTGTACAGCGTTAGAGAATGTTGAGAGTTCGTGAGTTCTCAACACGTGAAAACTGCCTAGCATAGCGTGGCGCCATGCTAGCGGGAGCGCGCCTTAGCGCGGCTTGCTTGTGTGAGAGTCAAGACACTACTTCATTCTAGAACGTGAGAACTAGATGAACTCGAAGGCGCTGACTCCTTCCTTTCTGGCGGGAGAAGATATTAATACATAAATACAGAGACGTTATATAAACCTTAACATCAGCGATTGTCTAAAATAAACTTATGAATTTTAACGGAGATCTGGTCGAAATATGCTAATTATAAAATTCGATTATTAAAGTTTGGAAATTTAGAGGAGCTAACTTGATTACCTCCGTCTTCGCTGTGAAAGCTGTGATTGGCCGAATCGGCATGTGTCGAGCCGTCGGGTTCAGATGAGTAAACGTTGTTACAACAGATGGCGCTACGAGTATCGCCGAGGTTTTTAAGATTTCTTTGGAATGCGAGCACAGTGACGTGGAACGTTAAAATAATACAAATTAAATCGCTAGATTTGAAAACGTGTTCAAATGGTTTTTGAACAAAAACTTCTGATAAATCGTGAAAATAGTCGTTCACTAAAACTGGGTGAGCGTGACTTCTGCAAGATAACAGTGACAATAATGAACATAATTCGCAAATTTTGCTGAAATTGATGAATTAGCTGAAGATCATGAAAGTTTTAGTGAACATGCTACAAGTTCTGAGGAAGAAACTAAGGATGTCAACATTGTTGGCGCTGGTGGCGATGAAGAACTATTTCTTGGAAAATATAGACAATTTAAAAGGTCAGAAAATTCGCCTATATCTTCAATGTTAGACACTTGGAATACCAGCATTCTCTTAGCTAACCCAAACAAACTCAACGATTTTTAGCATATCATAGATTAACCATAGTAGGATAGAACTCATAACAAAAATAGAAGGATATACCTTAATGTTTTCAACCTCAGAGAGGAAGGCAAGTTTATTCTACTCTTTTTAGGCATATAAATGATTGCACATTATTTTCGTCGAAGAGTAAGTCAGTGATACTGCTGTCTACATTGCATAATGACCAAGCATTTTAAGATTTTATAATTTGACCAAAGGAGGAGTCGATGTGAACGATAAATTATGCACCAAATATAACATTGAAAGAAAGACCAGAAGATCGCCTGTTGTTATTTTCTTTCACCTTATAAATGTGGTAGCTATTAATTCAAGGGTAATATATATGTCCAATACTGGAAAATCAATTGGAAAAAGTAGTTTTTTGAAATAACTTGCGTAACTGAAAGTAGAAAGGATGAGCGACATGCAAATTTCAAGAGGCCCATGAAAGCGTCTTAGGGAGGAACTGGAATAGCCACAACAGAAAAATATGCACTTTTTGTCCAAATTGTACTAGCCATTTTCCCATCCTCTAGAAAATTTCATCACAATCGGATTGTCAAAAGCAACCGTCGGGTCGCCGGCCCCATGTATTGCCTAAGAACGTGCGAAAGCTCAACTTTCCACTCACATCTATTTTTGAGAAAATTAAGTTACCGCCGAGCGTCACGTGTCGCGTTATCATGGATAAGTATTATCCTTCCTCTAGTCCAAACAACACGGTATATTTTAGTATGTATATATTGAGCAGGCCATCAAGAAATAGAAATTTTGATATAAAAAAAAAATTAATAAAGATGCGCTCTATTTTTCGTGGCCCACCGACCGTTTCATTATAAATTAATAAGGCGGTGCATCGTAAGTAATGCAGTCCTCATGCATGACGAGTTTAGTGAAAGTGATTTAATTACAAGGCGTGTTAAATTACATACACGTTTCTCGATGCCCAAACATGACTACAGTTTATCTACTCGTAGATTTCGAGATAATCGTAGAAGGAAATGATTATTATTAATACAAGAGATAACAGATGGTTCGTGACCGACGGATAAGATGCTCCAGCAGCAGGGTGGTGTAGTCAGATATCAATTTATTTGAATTAATAGGATAAATATCATAAAACTTTATGAAATATTATTACACTGCATGAAATAGGATTGGAATCGTTTTCAAGAGGTAGTTTGAAACTGGATTATGGAGAAAAATCTGAGGCTATACTGCCAAATCGTACTTTCTTTTCATGTATTATGGAAACCAGAAAAATGTTCTTATGTAACTTGTCTAATTATTTATATATTGAAAAGATAGATAGTAGAACTAAGCCATTATTAGTATGTCTGAGCGACATGAAATTGCATTTGGCAATTTTCTTTCAATTTTCATAAACACTAAAAATTGGAGAGATATGAAAATTAATGATTATTACACTTTATTGTCGATCGATGATATGAGACAGCAATCAGTAGATCAAAGGGGTATGCGTGCATAATGGGTAGAAATTAACTGAACGTTATGCAATGGTATATTTTACGTATGAAATTATTGTGTCCACTCTCACTAGAAACAAATTGTAATTACATCTGTTCTGTGCGATACAATTGAGGTTGTGCGCTGTCAAACATTTCCTAATGGACTATTGGATTAATTTGTACCCTAAACGATGGCTTGAAAATACTAGAATATACAGTAGGATAGACTAATGTCTTGACCTCTCCCGTATACGGTCATAATAATCCTATTTATAAAAAAATGATTGCTTTATAAAATTAGAAAGCTTAACTCATAAATCTGCGGAAGTTATAATTCTTAGAAAAAGAAAAGCACAAATATTTTATTACGGAGAAAGCGCAACAGGATCTGCTGGTTTAAATAATTTATTTAATATAGAGGATCATTCCGACGAAGTAAATAATTGGAAAAGCTCTTTTCAAGGAATAATGGCACGTTTTGTATATATCAATCATAGTTTTCATTTACATTAGTTTGCTTCAGTTGATTACATCCGGGATTAATTTTTGCAGTTCTTAAAAATATTTACAATTGAATTAAATTCGTATGTAGGAAAATATCAAAATATCCCTGTTCTACAGATTACGGATATAAATAAAACTAAGCTGACTATTAAGTATCCTGTTTCACACCAAAATCCTTGATACAACATAGTATTTATATAATATATGTGATTTTGCTATATTTCTGGCAGGACTGGATACCATGGAGTAGAAATCAACCCAACTGTTGTTGCATTTGGGATCATTTCTAATAATATGGGGGACCATCAGGAGAATGAAGCAATTAACATTTCCTCGATGTGTAAATATAAAATGTCCCAAAGTACTAAACAAAGTTGTGCAATTATTTAGTTCAATTACTACCGATGGCATAACATTTTTGGCCAATACTCATTGGTGAAGTGTTCTGAGTGTCATCATGAAGAATTTTGCTAATGTAGATAAAGGTATTTTTATATGTTTTTACACTGGTTAAAATGTAATAATTTCATCTGCACTTACTGTATCATATTTATATTTTTTATTTTGCGTGTACCTAGCATAAAACACGTTTAAGTTTTCACTTTGTAAACATTTAAATATTATTATGCCATTTTCCATATTTTTAGAGGTGTTCCCAATGTTGATACTTCTTCTTCTTCTTCTTTTAGCTTTACAACCCAGGGTGGGTCTTGGCTGACTGCACTACTTGCTTTCATCTTGCACGGTCCTCCATTAAAAGAGGATCTGCTTTGATGTTGTCCCTCCTTCCTCGAGGCCGCTCTCTTGTTGGCACTTCTTCACAGACCAGTTTAACCAGTCTGTCATTTGGGAGTCTGTGCACATGACTCGCCCATCTGAGGCGTTGGGACTTTATTTCTTGTACAATATCGGTGTCGTTGTAAATTGCTTTTATTTCACCGTTCGTCTTGCTGCGGTATTGGTTTGTGCTCGGGTCAAAGCACGTACCAAAATTCTCCTTTACACCTTCTGCTCAAATCTTCGGAGCTTTTCTTCATTGGCTTTTGTCATAGTCCATGTCTCACATCCATATGTGAGTACCGGTCTAATGACTGTTTTGTATGTTTTTATCTTGGAAGCTCTTGTCAGGGATTTTGACTTGAATAGGTTATTTAAGGAATACATACATCGTTGTCTTCAGTGATCGTTGCCCCTAGGTATTTAAAACGCTTTACTCTTTCGAAGTTGTAGGTATCTATTGTTACGTTTTGTCCTATTCCATATCTCCGTATATGTCTATTTGTGCATGTATTTTGTCTTTTCTTCATTTACTTTTAGTCCCATTTTACTGGTTTCTGTTTCTATTTTATTAAGTATACTTTACTGTTGTTACTGAGTTTCCGATCAGATTAATATCATCTGCGTATGCTAGCATTAACTTAGGTGCTCTGCTTGACAGGAGTTCTGTTTGACCTGTGCCGCTCTGACCGCCTTTTCTAGGATGATGTTGAATAGAAGGGGTGATAGGGCATCCATCTCCTTGTTTAAGGCCACTATGAACTTTAAAAGGCTCTGATAGTTGGTTGTATATTCTTACTCTAGATATTCCGCCATTCACACAAGTTTTGACCAGTTTGATAAGCTTTCTGGGTATTGACAGTTCTGACATTGCGTTCCACAATTTATCCCTTTTAGCGCTGTCATAAGCCTGTCGGAAGTCAATGAAAAGATTATGTACGACTTTATTGAATTTCCATCCCTTTTCTAGTAGTTGTCGTAGAGTGAAAAGCTGATCGACTGTGGACCTATTTTTCCTGAAACCTGCCTGATATTCTCCTATAAATGCTTCAACGAAAGGCGTTAGTCTATTTAAAAGGATATTCGATAGAACTTTATAGGAGGTATTAAGTAAAGAAATACCTCTATAGTTAGAGCATTTTGTTCTGTCTCCTTTTTTATGAATAGGGACTATTATGCTTTCTTGCCATTTCTTCGGTATCTTTCCATATGAGTAGGATGAGCTTATATTTCCTCATGTAGAGACTTTCCTCCATATTTAAGGAGCTCTGCAGGTATATTGTCCGAGCCTGCTGCCTTTGAGCTTTTCCGTTTCTTAAGTGTTTCTATTGTTTCCTCCAGTGACGGTTCTTCTACTGGCAAGTCTGCGGTTTGATAGATATCCTCTACAGGACTTTCTTCATGATTGAGTAGGTTATTGAAATATTCTTTCCACGCTTTAAGTAGTTCAGCCTCGTCTACTATTAGGTCTCCATTTTCTTTTTTCAATACGCTTATTGAATTGGGTCTGAAACCTTTCTTGTCGTTTGCTATTGCCTTGAAAAACGCTCTGGTGTTTGATCCAAGCCGATTCCTTTCAATCATCTCCTATTTCTGATGCTATGCTTCTCGTTTTTTCTTTCTGCTAAGTTTCCGGGTTTCCTTGCGGAGTCGGGCGTACTCTCCTATATTTGCATTCGTGGAATTTTGTATCATTGCATTTCTTGCAGTTTGCTTCATTTGCAGCTGTCTTCGACATTCTTCGTCAAACCACTTTTTTGTTGTATTCTATTTTCTTTTCCCTAGAACTGTTTCTGCCGTCTCCGGAATGGATTCCTTTATAGTATTCCATACTCCTTCGACGTCTTCGGCCTCTGCCTTTTCGTTCGGTGTTTGTTCTAGTGTTTGTCTGCACCTTTCTTGTTCTTCTTCTTTTGTAGTTTGTCTGTGTCCCATTTCAGCGTTATCTTGTTCCTTTTATGCTTGTTCGTCGATATTCTCGTCTTAGTTTTTGCTCTAACTACATAATGATCAGTATCGCCATCAACTCCTTTAAGAACTCCTTACATCCAACATATTGCTGCTATTGGCGTCAATAGCAAAGTGGTCGATTTGGTTACGAGCAGTGATGTGAACTGGTAAATTACCGATAAATTACCGTGGTAATTTACTGTAATTTACCGTAAATAACCAAAAATTTATTACCGTAATTTACTGGTAATTAACATAGAAAATTACCGGTTCTTGTGCTAAATAACTAACGTTATTTACTGTAATTTACCGTTATTTAGTGTATTTAGTTGTAATTTACCATATTTCCGTAAGCGACTTTGTCAGCAATATGAGCAGTATGCGTTCAGGGATTTAAGGAGCCGTAACGGGATTTTTACTGTCGACTGTCGGGAATAATGTGAATTCGCATCGTTTAAAATATGTATTTCCCCGGTCTTAAGAATTAACCAGGATATTTGCGATCTCTAAAGTAAAACGAGTTTTAGGTCGCAGTCGATGTTTTGGTTATAGCTTATGGCATAGTATACCTCCTAATATCGCTATATTAGTCGTTATTGGTTTTCATTCCAATCCTTATGGGAGTCTGAATATGAATCCGACTGTTCTGAAATAGATGGGGAAATTGAAATAGATGAAATAGTTGATCTAGATATCCCATGTAGTCCAGCTCATTGTGAAATGCAAATATACAAAAGAAATTCTTATACTTAGTATTTAGGTAGGGGATCCCCCGTTTCCACTAACTAAAATTTCACAGTACCTTCTTAAAAGGGCACTTAACCTAAATATAAACAAGTACGAATTTAAGGTTTTCTTAGATTGTACCTACGCTACAAACAATTAAAATTTAGCTGATGGAGACGGAAGTTTGACATTCATTTTGTTCTGTGTTGTTTTCGTTTTAAAATTAAATAATATTTCAGGAAAAAGCAATGTTTTATTCATAAACAAATGAAGCAACTCTTTGTCCTACACCGATACTTATACACACCGTAATTTAATTCCCAAGTGATAATTACGTGACTATGACAAGTTATTTTTTATACATGTACAAGTACATGCTTCTTTGAAAAAATAGCAACTTTTATTTGTAGAGCACGCCGGGTGCGTGTCTGTTTTTTTCAAATGGACGTTTCCAAAAACAGTAATACACACAATTTACATTAATTTACGAATGGAGATCGTTCGTAGTTTACGGTAAATTACGGTAATTTATTGTTATTTACCAAAAATATATTACGATTATTTACCATAGTAATTTACGACACAAATTTATTACCACGGTAATTAATTTTGGTAATTAACAGTCGTAAATTACCACCGTAAATAACCAAAAATATAAATTACGGTAATTTTACATCACTGGTTACGAGTGATTTTATCGTTGGATACCCAGGTCTATTTGTGGATGTTTCTATGTGGGAACATAGTTGATTTTATAAGCATATTATTGGCGGATGCCACTTCAATAAATCTCTGTCCGTTGTCATTTAAGATATCGTGTAAGCTGTGTTGGCCTATTGTTGGTCTGAAATTAGGTTCTTTACTAATTTTGGCGTTCATGTCTGCGCACAAGATTTGCATGTCTTGTTTGGGCAACTTTTCAATTGTTCTTTCGAGTTGGTCGTAGAAAGTGTCTTTTGTTGTTTCGTCCTTTTCTTCCGTTGGCGCATGAGCTGAAATGATCGAAATATTGTACCATAGTCCTTTCAGTCTGATGTAACACATTCTCTCGCTTATCGGGTCAAAACTTAGGACGTTACTTAGTAGTTGCTCTCTAATTACAAAACCTGTTCCGAATTCATGTTTTCCTGATTGGCTTCCGCTATAGAAAACTATTCACTTGCTGACTTTCATGTTTCCACTGCCCAGCCATCTAAGCTCTTGAACTGCTATTATATCTATTCGGGCTTTTTCTAGTTGTTCTACAGCGTGAGTGGATATGCCTGGTCTATACCAACTCTGCACATTCCATGTTCCGATATTCATAGTCCTTATACGTTGTGATTTAATTTTTCCATTTATATCAGTCCGTTTCCGAGGCAAAGTTGCGGTTTTCATAACAGGAGTTCTTTTTACAAGGGAGGATTGCTAGCCCTCAGCTAAACCCTCCTTTTTTATCCGGGCTTGGGACCGGAAGTGACGTTTCTGGGTTACTCAATCCACCCAGAAACGACCACAGACAGAGTTCAATGTTGCTACTGCATGGTAATATTATTTGTAACACCTGTTACATTAAGTTTTGCAATCATTAAAATTTCAAATATAGAAAATTATTATTATTTTTTTATGGCAGTGGCACATACACTAAAGGGATATCCTATAGCACTCGACTAGCAGTGTGCGAGTGAAGATGTTGATTGACACGATTCTTGAATAGTTGTAGGTTGTGATTAGGGGGAAGCAGATGTCCTGGGCATAAATTCTACAGTGATTCAGTGCGCCAGACAAAGGAGTACTTGTAAAGCGACGTTTTAGGTGTTTCCAGTTGTACGCCGAACGGGTGCACTCTTGCCGTCTTTCGTGACTGTCTGACAGACGTTGCTGGGGGCGAAATGATGAGGGCCAAATCCTAGGATCATCAGTCGTGAAAATATCTGTAAAACAGGGAGATCTCGGTCACATGTCTGCGGTGTTCCAGACTACACAGATCCCGAGTCAACTCAGCTTTCTTCTGAATGGAATCCAGCAGCTTTAGCGTGTGCTTAGGTGCGGCACCCCAGATGTTTGAGCACTATTCTAAGCACGGTTTTATTTGCGCTTTGTAGAGCAAGAGTAGCTGCTGAGGTGTATATAGTTTTTTATGCCAAATAGCGCACCAAGCATTTGATTTTGCGATGTTAGCAATGTCAGGTTGATTTTGCGATGTTAGCAACGTTTCCAATGTTTTCATGCTAGGACATATTGCTGTTGACCGACACGTCCAGTAGTCCGAATGACGAGAATGAAGGAATGGTCAATCCTGCCATAATGATGTTAGGGTCCGCCGTATTGGCTTTCTTGGTAAACGTGTCTGCTTGGGTTTTTGCTGCATTGAACTAGACCAAATTCCTATCGCCATAAGTTTGAACACGGATGACCTTTTCAGGACCAAAATTGACCATTATCTCTATTAACGTCGAGGTTCTCTTTGCCAGCCAGGAAGAACTGCTGCAGGATCTATGTCGAGAACACAACTGCGACGTACTGTGCATGCAGGAGACCCATAGAGATAGCAACCAAAAGCAACCAAGAATCCAGAGCATGCCATTGGTAGCTGAGAGATCACACCCACAATACGGTAGCTAAGTCTCTCTGACGTCAAACCTGACATTAAGATAGTTTCAACTACCATCACGGAAACAAACGATGTGGAGGTAGTGACTGTGGAACTGAACGACTGCACGGTAACATCGGTGTATAAACCACCAGGGAAAGATTTTGTCGGTGAGGAACTTAAAGGTTTTAATAAAAACAAGATCAACTTCGTCAGCAGCCACAGCAGCATATGGGAGTACCCAAATGAAGATAGGAACGGAGAAGCTGTGATACGGTGGGCTGAGTCAAACAAACTAGCCCTCCTACATGATAATAAACAACCAGCCTCGTTTAACAGCTGTAGGGGGCCCTGTTATTCGTGAGTGACCGAATAATCCCGCAGTGTGTGAAAGCTGTGAATTTGTTCACCAATACCAAACACACAACATCGACCAATAATGTGTCAGGTTGTTGCCGCGGTCCAATCACAGAAAACAAGATTCAGGCGACGGTACAACTTAAGAAAAGCCAACTGGACACTCTTTCAGATGTCAGTCACTGATATACCACCAACACTTTACCACTATAATGAATGTGTGGAGGCCGTAAAAAAGTGTTCCAGACAATCAATTCCAAGAGGATGTAGAACAAATTACGTTCGGGACCTGTCCCCGGAGACAGCGGATAAACTGCAACAATACTTGGAGCTATTCGACACTGATCCTATGGGCAAGAACACTATAAGAGCCGGACAAGACCTAATTGATTCCTTAGCAGAAAACAAGAGTGAGAGATGGATTAAACTAATCTAGGAACTTGACATGAGCAGAAGTATCCATAAAGCCTGGAGACTGTTGCAGCGCCTTAGCAATGATCCAACTCACACAACGCAGTTTGCCAACGTCTCAGCAAATGAAATAGCAAAATAGCTCATGGAAAACAGTAAGCCCGAACACCGAATTCCCAAAGCCGAAACGAGGATCCTTAGGAAACCGGAACAGGAAACAGCAACCCTCTCCAGTATATTCACAATGGAGGACTAAATGCAGCTATCAACAAATGTAAAATACGTAAAGCAGCGAGTCTGGATGACCTTCGCACGGAGCAAATAAAACATTTTGGACCAAGGGCAAGGCAATGGCTGCTGGAAATGTTCAACAACATTTGCCTAGAATCTGGTCAAATATCAAGTATATGGCGACAAGCCAAGGTAATAGCAATCCTTAAACCAGGTAAGGAACCTGGTGACCCGAAGAACTACCGACCCATCTCCCTCTTGTGCCATATCTACAAAATTTTCGAGAGGATCATACACAACCGATTAACAGAAGTTATACCCTCCTCATTCCACAACAGGCTGGCTTCTGCCCTGGAAATAGCTGCACCACACAGGCGCTCAATCTGACGCAGTTCATTGAGGATGGGTACCAAAAGCGCAAAGTTACAGGAGCCGTCTTTATAGATTTAACGGCAACATACGACACTATTAACCTTCGGATATTAATGCGGAAAGTCTACGAGATAACCAAAGGTTTTAAGCTCACAAACATCATGAGGAGCTTGCCCCAGAATCGTATGTTCTATGTGGATTTCCAAGGAAAGCAGAGTAGGTGGCGAAACCAAAAGAACGGTCTACCACAGGACAACGTGCTGGCTCCCACCCTATTTAATATATATACTAACGACCAACCGCTTCCCATCGATACTAATAGCTACATATACGCTAAAGACCGAGCAATAGCTGCGCAGGGAAACAATTTCGAAGATATTGAACAAAGTTTAACTGAGGTACTGGAAGAACTTAACCGATACTATAATAAAAATCAGCTAAGGCCAAACCCAGCAAAAACTCAAGTAGGCGCCTTCCACCATCGCAACAATCCAAAATATCTCGGAGTCACTTTAGACAGGGCCCTAACCTATAAATAACACTGTAGAAACACTAAACTGAAAGTAAGTGGGAGGAACAACATCCTAAGGAAGATATCAGGTAGCTCTTGGGGTGCTTGTCCAAGTGTCGTCAAAACCACCGCATTGGCCCTATGCTACCGCCGAGGAATATGCCTGCCTAGTATGGTATAAGTCAGTACACGCCAAACAAGTTGATGTTACGCTGAATGAGAGTTGTAGACTTATTACAGGATGCCTGAAACCCACCCCCTTGGATGGAGTTTACCATCTGGCGGGGGTAGCCCCGCCTGCTGTCCAACGAGAAGCTGCGGCCTATAAGGAAAGACTTAAATCGTCAACTTCTGAGCGGCACCCTCTATATGGCCTGCAACCGGCATGCCAGAGACTAAAGTCAAGAAATAGCTTCCTAACAGCCACCGCAGATTTCCAGAAAAAAAAACGAACAAGTATAGGATCGATTTTTGGGAGGACACCAAATATTAATATTGGATGACTCCATCCGAAATCCTAGCTGCTGGGAATGAGGAAAGTTGGGAGACCTGGAAATCTCTGAATAGACTCCGAACTGGAACTGCAAGATCTAGGGTCACCCTGAATAAATGGGGATACCCAGTTACCTCCACCCTATGCGATTGTGGCGACCTTCAGACGACTCCATACATGTATGAATGCCCGTTGTGTCCCACCCAATGCACCCACGAAGATCTGATGTCAGCTTGGTAGACAAGCGCAACCGACGCGACGTCGACCAATACTGGGCAAGACATACTTAGCTTAATTAATTTAACAATATCTGTATACCTAACTGCTTGTTTACCTCTATGGATTTTAATTTATATATGTTGTAAGATGCTTCTGACTCGAATATAATAATAAGGTTGAACTTTCTCTAGATATTGATTAATTGTTGTAATCTGCTCCTGTCTGCGGTGATAGAGGTTTTTCTGATATATATTGAGAGACAAGGATACTGTCATCTGCAAAACTGTATACAGGATCATTGGTCGGCAGGTCATTAATTTAGATGAGGAACAGAGTTGGTGACAGTATTGCGCTATGAGGCACTCCAGAATTAATGGCGAATGTGTCCGAGATGTGTCCATCAACTAAAACGTGCACAGACCGGTTCTTAAGGAAACTGACAAGCCAGCTTCAGAGACACGCTGGCAATCCGAAGGACACCAGTTTGTTGAGCAATTCGTCCTGACAAACTCTGTAGAATGCCTTCGAAATATCAAACGCGATCGCTCGAGATTCTCCGTAGTTCTCAATTGCTCTACTTCATATATGAGTGACATAATCCAATATATCTTCTGTCGATCTCGAGTTGCGGAAGCCGTAATGGTTATCGCTAATTATTCTGTTGATCTCGAGGTACTTGAGTATTTGCTGATTGGCTACACGTTCCATGCCTTTGGAACGAAGGATAAGCAAGGAAATTGGGCGATAGTTTGAGGGCGTGGTTTTCTTGTCTTTTTTGAACGGGCTGCACTCGAGCGACTTTCCAACAAGATGGATAAATCTCTTTTCGGTAAGCCAGAGAAAAATTCTGGAAAAATTGGTGTTGGTTCGTTGGCGCAGTTCTTTAACACGATTGCAGGTATTGCATCCGGTCATGATGCCTTTTGCGTATCCAGCTCTTTGAGGATTTTACAAATATACTCAATGGTGGACCCTTCTATATGAGTGGCAGTTCACCAACCGTTGTAATTAGTTTGTGGTCAGAAGTACCTAATTTCGAACTAACTGAAATTGTGTACTGGTCAGGACTTGTGGTTAGGAAAAGATACAGGAAGGCGCTTGATAAATTACTGATTGTTCAGATGAAAATGCTTACAATGTTCTGCCTTAGCATGGCAATATTTGTTTCAGGAACATTTGTTCTTTTTTTTTACTTGTTTGATGTTACCTGGATTGAGTTTTTTATTTATCTATTACATAAACTATGACTCATGGTGTTTTTTAATCAAAAACGGTACTTATAAATGGAAATCTGTGAGATGGTGTGTCGTCCGAAGTGCCCAGTGAATCTTCACGAGATAGAGCTTGGTGCATTATTGCCGATTGCTTTACTTGTTGACACGAATCAGATAGTTCATATGGTTATGCCGACGCAGACTGGGCCCATAACCTGTTGATAATCCTAATAGATCGTCCAGTAGATGGATAGAAAAGAAACAGATTAAAATCAGAAGAGATGTAATTTTTTGCGAAAGTGTGAAACAGGAGGAAATGAAAAATAATATGAAATCAACAACGAGCTGATGGTTGAACTAGATCTGTGAAACCATAAATCCTGACTCCATGTCATTTGGACTTACTTAGCAGGAAACCCCATTCTCAATAGGAAACTAGGATTAGCAGGCCAATAACTCAGGAAAGTCTGACAAACTTCTATAATTTGACAGACGATGCTTCTTTCAGCTTTGTAGATAATGAATAATGATAACGAATATTAAAGGATATATACCAGGTACGCTTCGATAACTAATCATTATGTTTTACAGCTAAACTTACTCTCTAGATCTTGTTAATGTTAATCCGTAGTCCGTAATCCAAGCCTTAATAGCTCTTAGTAGGTACACCTTCCTCAAGACCGGTGACAAATTTCGAAAAGAGTTTGTGATTTTCCGGGCTCGAGTTGGAATAAGGTACCGCTTTCTACGGCGAAATGCCTTTTTTGACTGCTTATTGACTTTCCACGGGCCTCTGGTAATCAAAGATACTTTTCGAGAATTGGTCAATACTGATTAACCATTTGGGCAGCGTAACGTAAAGATTTTTATCTGACTAACTTTTAACTTTGACCCATGTTTTCGGGCAGCGTAACGTGCTATCGCGCCTAAAGGATATTTTTCGACTAACTTTTTCGAGTCTCCATATTTTTGGGCAGAATAACGTGCTATCTATGACTAACTATTTCCAAAGATTTTTAGCTTTTGATACCATCTTTCAAGTCTCACTTTTCGTTTTTCTCCTCAAAAAATCTGGAATTAGCCAGTGCCCGACTGTTAAAATGTTTCTAGTAAGAACACTTGAAATTTCTAAGTCGTCGAACATTTTAATGTGTCAATTAGCGTTTAAACATGTTTTGTACATTCCAACCTCGGTTTTAGTACCGCTGCCTTTTCCAAATTAGGAAAATTAAATTTGGTTATTTCAGTCACATGTCTTTGACCCGCTGGATATTCTTAATAGAACCGCCCTCTGGCCAAGGTTTTCTTTTTAGACCAAAGTGTTGGAGGACCTGGTTTTCATCTAATTACGCGGTAAAGTACATACCTAGAGACTATTTCTCAAAGGTCAGACCACCCAGGGAACGTCTCAATCCGACCCTTAGAAAAATGCATGAAAACCTCGGATTGTCGAGCGACTTAAGCCCCATTGGAGCATATCTTTTCAAAATTAAAACTCCCTGCAAGATCAAGAGAGGGAGAGTTTTACAACATCGACGATTTAATTCAGGATAGAATTTGATGCCTAGAAATTGTATTAATAATTTAATTTTTTAAGTGAAACAATAATGAAAAGTTTAGTGCAACTGAAAATATCTTGTCATACGTCGCTCTTGAAACCTAGTCAATCTTAGATGTCTTTTAATATAGGTATCTATACATAATGTGTGTTGCTCAAACTCTATTTATGAAGCTTTTAGATATTCAAAGCTGGTTTTGTCAAAGCAATTCGTCGACGCAAAAAACCTTTTGTTGGAGTCAAGTTATTGATCATTAAGCGTCATATTACCGCGGATTGAGATGATGTAAGATATGAAATATCTGTAAGTCAAGCTTACTCATTAATAATAATGTCACTTAAAAATTCAACCATAATTTATTTGAATATTAAAAATTAATTTGCACAATAATAATACTAAACGACACGTAATTACATATATACCTTTATAAGGATAGCAACCTGTAGATATTCCATTTACGTTATTATGATGAGAGGATTTTCAATTTATAACGATAATGAATCGCTTATGATATCGAAATCTATAGGGCATGAACAATAAATTATAAATTTATAATGAAAGCGCCCATATGTGTTCGGGTTAAAACACAATATACATTTTTTTAATGATTGACCTTTTTAATTAATTAGGTTGCCTTTTAATTAACAACCTACCGAGTCGACATAAAGCAAAATAAATTATGTTTAAGCGCGGAGAATGTAATTGCATTGTATGCATTTTGCGTTTTACGACTATATTTTGTAAATTAGAAACGCACATAGTGCCTCAATTGCATAAAATAGACAGATAATGAAATTATTGTTTCATGAACCATCTGCTGGGAGAGGCATTAATTACTATTATTGGTATTATGTAAGACCTTTAGACCGCGAAATAATCAAAGATGCATACTGTTTTAAATTATTTGCTGATTTCCTTCTTACTTGTTTCACACTATTTTTTTTTTAATTCAAATGATTGTATGTTTCTTCATAAGCTGAGACTATCGTCCTGTAAGTGGCTGCAGTTTCATCTCATTTCGAACGTACTAAAAATAACAAGTATTGCAGTTTTTCGATGGCAAGGGAATTCCATAAAAATAGGGAAAAATCGGTAAAATGGATAATACTTTATGTTGTAGATTCGATCTTGGTCGATTTTCTAAACAAACAGAGAGTGCTCATAGGCACTATAATTTACCATAGGGGCTAGTTCCAAAGAGAATTTGAAAATAAAACAAAAACCTTTAGCATTATATGAATATTTTAATAAGTTATTTTACCCGAAAACAACTTGAAGCTCATAAATAATCAAAATATAAACATTAAATCATTGTATGTAGTCAGTGCTACGATATGGACAATATCAGTCAATGCTAGGTATCGACCTTGCAGAATATCACAAGAAATATAGCCTTAAAAGTTAAAGCATTGCATAAACAGTTGTAATCCTAAACAAGTATATGATTATAAACACTATCTTGCAGCTAACTACAGTTAAATGTTCGTTAATGCTCCTGCGGAACTGCTCAGTGTGAGCTCGACTAGCTGAGATAACGCTGAGATGAAATACAAAAACAATAATAACAGGATAAATATTACCTTAATGTCCACATATAAACTACTATGTACACTATATTCACCAATTGACGAGCAACGTTCAATCGTTCAGCAGTTTATCTTCCAGCACAAGGGAAAGTCACTTAAAACACTTACTAAGTCTCTTGTTAGCTTCTATATACAATGTACTTCAACTTCTTGCAAATAAGAATGACTCGAATGGTAATGGATTGAGATGGTATGCAGTTATATGCATAATGGCATGACAGGGACGCCTTTGTGAAATGCTGTTTTTTATACATGCAGAAACGGATACTAAAAACGTTATGCAGGTCGCATAGGTAAGCTGAAATCCGTGTAGTGGAAATAGCATTTGCGAGAATCTTTATATTTTAATAAGGCATAGAGTGGAACTAAAAACGCTATGCAGGTCGCATAGGTAGGCTGAAATCCGTGTAGTGGAAATAGCATTAGGTAGGCTGAAATCCGTGTAGTGGAAATAAAATTAATGAGAATCTCTATACTATAATAAAGCATAGAGAGAAATGAACTCCCATGGGCGATTGCCATGGGGACGCTTAATGCCTCGCTCGGTACAGCATCCTAGTTGTGAGAGAGTAATTGTAAACGTATGAGTTTACTTACATGGCAAGGTGCTGAAGGTACGCTTATTACAGCGTTAGTGAATGGTGAGAGTTTGTGAGTTCTCAACACGTGAAAACTACATAGCATTGCGTGGCGCCATGCCATTGGGAGCGCGAACACAGCGCGGCTCACTTGTTTGGGGTTTGAGACAAAACTCGAGATGACTACGACGATATGTCGCAATGGCAGGATACCACAATGTCACTTGAATAGGTTTTGAGAGATAAGGGTATCTCAACACTTGAAAACTGCCTGGCATGGCCGATGGCCATGCCAGCGGGAGCGCGACTTAACGCGGCTTGCTTGTGTGAGGGTCAAGAGACTACTTAATTCTAGAACGTGAGAACTCGATCAACTCGAAGGCGTTGACTCCTCCTTTTCTGGCGGGAGAAGATGCATCACTTCGGGCAAATAATGTAAATACAGAGAAGTTATATAAACCTTAACATCAGCGATTGTCTAAAATATACTCATGAATTTTAACAGAGATCTGGTCGAAATATGTTAATTATAAAATTCGATTATTAAAGATCGGAAATTTAGAGGAGCTAACTTGATTACCTCCGTCTTCGCTGTGAAAGCTGTGATTGGCCGAATCGGCGTAGGTTGAGCGGCCGGGTTCAGATGAGTAAACGTTGTTACAACAGATGGCGCTACGAGTATCGCCGAGGTTTTTAAGATTTCTTTGGAATGCGAGCACAGTAGCGTGGAATGTTAAAATAATACAAATTAAATCGTTAGATTTGAAAACGTGTTCAAATGGTTTTCGAACACTTTATATCAATCTAATAGCTACTATCTATGTAGCCTTATCAATTCTTTTTTTTTTGAATAGGCCTCGCCCATTAGTTTATAGCCGGTTCTATCTATGGCCAACTTCATCCATCTTGAATGCCAGTCTACTCACCTCATTTGAAACCTTCCTCTTTTATTGTTCCATGGGCTACATATTTGTTCCATTTTTTTAGAGCTATAATTTAGTGTCAGTAATTAAAAAAAAATCTCCTGGATCCAAGACATGCTAACATTCATGGTAACGTGGTAGCAGATTTGCATGCCAAAATAGGCAAGGATCTGAGTGTACCGATGGACAGAGTCTGTTATGGTCGGGGGATATTTTTAGCAATAGTTAAGAGAGAAATCAGTAATCAATATAAAATGTTTTGGAGGAATTTGGCCCTGAAAAAAATTATTTATATAGTAAAGTACAAGATACTTTTCCATTAAAATTTTGGTTCTTGAGTATTCCCTATAAGAACAAAATGGTTATAAGAATGCGTATGGGTCATTGTTCCACAAAACAATACCTGTTCAGATTAAGTCTAAAGGATGATCCTATATGTGATTATGGTCTTGTTGAGGACCTACATCATATATTTTTTACTTTGATATTTATGGAGAATTTAGGAATTTGTTAAGCGATCCATCTGAGGAAAGAGTTAACATAATAGCGAAGTTTTTGTCCATAAATAAGTTAATTTATAATCATCTGCAATGCTCAATTGATTAAAATAACTTTCCTTGGCTTCCGTAAGTTATGTAAATGTTTTTATAAATTCCTTTGTTGTCCATCTTTGATTCCTTTGTTGTGTCGTCTTACTAACTGCCAACCTCATTTTAAAAAGTAGTATATTTGAAGAAAGCTTTGGGCTCTAGTTACAGCTCCCAGTACTTTTATTCTGAGATAAAGTTTTAGTTGACCAGAATCTGTGGCTTCGATCAAATCAAGTATTTATTCAAGTATCTAATACAAGTACAGTATCATTCCTTACGTCCGAGGGCACCTTAACAGGTTAGAAAATACAATCTAAAAAAATATACAAATTTGCAGACACTAAAACCACAAATTAACACTAATTTGTGCTAAAGCAGTATACACAAATTTAAAAGAAACAAAATCACTAGTTAACAAATTTGCTGACACTAAGATAATATAACACAGATTAAAAATCACTATTCAAAGATGTTCGAAAATTATAAAAGGTATTGTTTATTAGATACTGTTTATTTTTTTGTTTAAACTGCAATAAAGGTAAGATTCTTACATTCTTAGGGATTTTATTATAAAATACTGGCGCATAATAATTAACTGAGATACCAGATCTGTCCAATCTCAGGTAACCAACTCAAACAAAGGTTTCCATCTCTTGTTGGAAATTGATGGCAATTCTGTTACTGTGAGCATACAGAAGACATTCAAGGATATATCTACAAGGTATAGTTAGAATACGGAATCGAATGAAATGTTCCCTGACGCCCTCACAAAACCCCAACCCAGCAACAATGCGCACTGCTTTTCTCCGAGGAGAAAATATATGCTTAGCGTGAGCCGAGTGTCCCCATGCCAAAACGGCATACATACAATTTACCTGTAAAATTGAATGAAAGGCCTGCATCAACACAGGAAACGGAAGGATTTTAAATTAAATCTTAAGCACAAATCAATGTCTGGCTAATTTTGCTGTCATAGCATCAGTGTGCCTCTCGAAAGTGAGTTGAGGATCAAGACACACTCCCAAAAATTTGGCCACATCCGTGTTATCCGGAATATATCGCAAACCAAAAGTAATATTTATGGTTTTTCCCGCATTCAGTATTAACCTATTCGCCCTAAATCATTCTCTCAACTCAGACACCTCCCCATCCATCACATGCACCAACTCTTCCAGACTTTCACCTGAATTTGCCAACGTTGTGTCATTAGCAAACAACCAGAGTCCAAATAGGATTCTCTAGAGAATTGCTCTCTAAAAAATGTTTGCTGTTTTCTATGTACCAAATAGCTTTCCAACAGTTGTATATTTGGCTGTACACCATAATATTTTGACTTCCTCAACAATATCGTAAGAGACACACAATCGAACGCCTTTGAGAGATCACAAAATGTTATTTGAACATAGTGATCCTTCTCGGAAGCGTCCTAAATGAACTCCAGCAGGTCCACTATTGCTTGAGTAGTGGATCGTTTTGCCCTAAAACCAAATTGCATATGGGCGAACAAGTCACTTGCTTCAAAGAAATTACACAGTTATTCCTTTAAGATTTGTTCAAAGACCTTAGACAGGACAGGAACCAAAGATATAGGCCTGTATTTATTTAATTCATTAACAGACCCCTTTTTAAATATGGGAATGACTTTTGAAATTTTTAGACAGTCTGGATACTAAGATTAAAAAGTTTTGAAAAGGGTGAGATCAACTGACTTTTCCATTTTTTTAATAAAGGAACATTCATTTGATAAATATCTTTACGGGCTTTACTCTTGAGAGTGTCCATCGCACTCCTTACGTGAGCAAACCCCATTTCTTCGAAAGAGAAGGTCGGGTTCCCCCAACTGAGCCTTTCATGAAATCGGCATCATTACCATTTGTCTCAGGAATGGGTGATAATAATTCCTGTGCTATATTTGAGAAGAACTCATTGAACTCATCCGCACTTAATTCCACTTCTCGCTCACTAACTCTTGTAACACCCCTAACCTCACATGATGTTTTTATAACATTATTTGAATTTAAAATATAGCCAGAATAGGTTTCCTTTTTTGCTGCTACTATTGTTCGTTTAAACGCTTTTTTAAATATTTGTATCTTCTGTCTTAAAGCAAGTGATGGCCTATTGACATAATACTCATTCAAAAGTCTTAAAGTCTCCCTTAAACGTCTTGTGTTTTCATTGAACCAGGCTATGTTTCGTTGAGATGGTTTACATACTTTCTCATTAACAGGAAATGCTACATTCATATGGTCTAGAGCTAGTCAACATCGAGGTCGCTCACAAATTATGCTGGCGGATTGCCTTGCAGCAAAACCAATCGCTCTCTGAAAAGGGGGCACCAAAAGAACAAGAACAAGATTTTTTTTTTCTTGTTCTTGTTTTATCGCCATCTTCTTCCGCTACTTTTAGTAATATGTCAGTTAATGCGTCGTTTATTATTTCGTCTGTATTTTTGTTCTCGGTGTTTGGATTTGTGGCAAGCTTTTCTTATATTTTCTGTCTGTAGGCGGTCTTTGTTTTGTTTGCTCATGTCTTAGATTTGGCGGTTTTGGTTTATTGTCTTTTCTACCTCGTAGGTACTTGTTGATACATATTTTTATCTGGGCTATTCTATGACCATTCCCTTTAGAAACATCGTCACATCTTCGACTATGCATTTCTCTGTAGAGAGAGTGTAGACGATTTCTTTCTCTGTTGTTTCATTTGTATGATTGTTTTCGATTATTTTTTCTGTTTTGTCATCTTGCTTCAATTTGATATTTGATTTTTCTAATGGTCTTATTAATTTCAGAATACTCTACTAGCGCCTCGTTTCCTTCGTTTTTCCATTGACTTATTTTCTCTACAAGCTCCCTTACCTTTTATCACAAATGGCGAGAAAGTTTTTAGAGGAATTATTGGCATCTTCTTCTGCTACTTTTAGTAATGTGTCAGTTAATGCATCGTTTATTATTTTGTCTATATTTCTGTTCTGAGGGTCGCTAGATTTTGATCTATTTTCTGTTTGCAAGTGTTCTTGTTCCATTTTCTTTGCAAGTTTTTTTTGCTCGAAAATTGAGTTCGTGATGTAGAGCTTCTTCTGTTCGAGGAAGTTCATTAATGCAAACCCTCATTGATTTCTTCTCCATATACTAAGTCGTTCATTTTTGTATCCTTTTTGTCAGGCGTGTTTTGTTCTCCTCCATTGCTTTGGATAATATGTTTTCATTTAATATTTCCAAATCATCGTCTATGTATGAAGTTCTTGAGGCATAAACTGAGGAATAATAATTTTCAGTTATTTTCTTTGCATTTCTGATGCAGGGTAGCCAATACGATCTTAGATCCATATTGTAATTTGTATATGTTTCATTATTCTTTTGGTTGTGATGTACTCTACTCAAAAATTAGCGTTTTCTTTTATTTCCATTATAATAAAGTAGATTATCCGACTAAAGTTAGATTCTGTTCTGATAGCTTTCTTTGATTTCTGCTAGTCCCACGATTATCTTCAATTATTCTTCCAGTTCACAGATCTTTTCGTCGCTATTCTTTGAAATGATCTATAAGTCTCTATGGTCAGTTTTGACCTTTTCCGTCTGGCTGGAAAGATCCGGTTGTTACATATCAAAAGTAAATTTTTGTCTTTTCTAGGTTGATGAGAATAAGTTTCAGTAGTCTAAAAACAAATTTATTTACCCACTCAAAGAAGCAAAATGTCATTGGTGCACCCATGTGAAATTTGTAAATAAATAATACAAGAAGCAGTAAGAAATTCGACACTCTGAGCATAGATTTACTGCCCCCTCAATTTTGCCTCCATAGGTGTTAATCTGCTTAGCCTACATGTAAATCCGGTCCTGATCATTAGTTTCTAGAACTGCAGCAGGTTTTCTTGAAAAATTTACGAGCTCTTACGGTTTTGATTTATGCAATAAATATATCCTTAATAAATAAGAATCCTAAACAATTTTCCCTCATTTATAAGCCAAACCGTTAAATTTGTCTGGCGGTCGGCCAGGCTCGTGTAACTCGAGAGCTGTTATTTTCCATTGAAAAAATGCATTATTATGAGAAGTTTAAAATTTCACTGGATTTCGAAAATTTGACCAATGCTCTCTCAGAGGATGCCTGCCCCTCTGGAAACCATTTTGCTATGCCAGTGAGTGAAGGAAACAAAATTTTTAGGTCATATTTTCCCAAAAGACATTTTTAAATCATTGGGCAACTGTTCCTGACCATAGAAAACCATAATTCACATAATATAAATAAATCACTGCCGTTGCACTAAAAGCCCAATCCTTATCGAGGTGACTGAAATTAAGCATGCAAAATTAAATTACTGCAAACTGCACGTTTATTTTTTAATGTGTTAAAATAGGTGGTTTTATGACTAGTTAACTTTTTGAAATCTGTGTTATTTTGCTAACAGCTTGATTACTGTTGTAAACACTGACTTAACCATGCGGAAGCATTTATAGATGGCGGAAAATTTATTAATAGTATCGCGGATCACATGTGTTCATTACTTCATGAAGCAAGATGTTGTAATGTCGGTGAGGCCAATTACGACGTGTGTTAATGATGCGATTGCCTGAATGGGCTCTGTTTACTTTTTTCTTGATACACGTAAACGGGTCTGATTGTATTAGATGTTTATGTAAAAAGGTATCTTTTATTTGTGTTTCGTTTAACTCCTAAAGTACACATAATATGACATACACAAAAATAATACCAACAATTAATTCTATGCAAATAAGAGTACAAGAAGTAAAAAAAAATATTTATGGCCTACATCGACTATAAAAAGGCCTTCGACTCAGTGCCGACTGTGAACATATATAAGATAAGCTCAACCATAATTGGTTTCCTCAGGCATGCTATGGAAATCTGGCGTACAGAATCGCAAATTAAAAATCCAGAATTCACTCTGAAGACCGACATTCTCAACATCAAAAGAGGAATATTTTAGGGTGACTCCTTGAGTCTGCTGTGGTTTTGCCTTGCCCCGAGACCCCTGTCTAACATGCTGAACTCTCGCTGTGGTACACCGATTATTCAAAACTAGCGAAAGGAGCAGGATTTGGCATTTCAGGTTCAAACTGTAAGCTTTCCAAACCGCTAGGCAAATACATAACCATCTTCCAAGCGGAAGTGCTTGCGATAAATATATGTGCAGAAGAGTGCATCACACAAGGACTTCACAGAAAGCACATCTACATATTCTCAGACAGCCAGGCGGCTCTAAAAGCTCTAAAAGCTTTCAAGTGCGTGTCAAAGCTAGCCTGGGAATGTAAGCAAACCCTAAAACAATTAGCAACACGCAACTAGGTAACTTTAATATGGGTTCCTGGCCACAGAGGCATAGAGGGCAACGAAAAAGCAGACTGCCTTGCAGGAGAAGAAGCTGGAACACCATATTATGGTCTAGAGCCCTACTGTAGCCTTATGAAGAGCTACATCACCGAAGAACTGAATACATGGGAAAAATACCAACTGTCGTCCTACTGGAGAAACACTCCCGGACTAAGACAGGCGAAAAAGTTTATCACCGTCTCTGTGAAAAGAGCAGAACAGCTGTTAGACATGAACAGAGCAGATACTAGAACTGTCGCCGGACTGCTCACTGGACTTTGCCCGGTAAAATGCCACCTAAAGGCAATATGCAAAGCAGAAGACCACCAATGCAGATTTTGCAATAATGCAAACCACAGAACAGCTACTCTGCAAATATCCAACCCAACTCTGCAAAAGGCTCAAGTACCTTGAAGGAGTACTTACAGCTATCACCTCAAGAGGTGAGTCAACTACCCTTAAAGAAAATAGCTTCATTTGGAAGAAGCCAAAGTCTCTTGGACACAAATTAAGTTCTAGAGTTATGGACAAAATATCTGTGTGTGAAGGTAGCAGTGCCGGGCGGCTTAAACTAGCCGAAACAACTCCCTAGCAATCTACAACCTACAATCTACAACATGCTGAACTCTACCAGACATGGATTTAATTTCAAGGGAAATGATAAGGCGACACTTTAACTTATTCTATATGGATGACCTGAAGCTAATGAGAACCACAAAGAAAGAGCTGTATAAATTGCTACACATTGTTGAAGATTTCTCAAAAGGAAATCAGATGCAGTGATGTATCCTCAAGCGGGAATGATAAGGCGACACTTTAACTTATTCTATATGGATGACCTGAATCTAATGAGAACCACAAAGAAAGAGCTGTTATCAAATGGTACAAATTGTTGAAGATTTCTCAAAAGGAAGTCAGATGCAGTAATGTATCCTCAAGTGGGCGGGTTCAGTATGGCGAGTGGAGAGCAGGGCGAAACCTAATTGGGTATGAAGCAAGCACAGAAGAACAATCATCAAGTGATGAAAAAGGAGATAATATCTCAAATCGAGTGGAGGGTTAAACAATTTGTTTCGATCCAAAACATCGACATGAGAGATTCTCTGTCATCTTCTTAAACTTCCGTGTGGTACATGTTGACTTAATTAGTTATCTATTCTAATAATCAACGGCCTATGTACAATGGTTATGGTTAAATAGGATTTACAATATAAAAAAGATTGATAAAGAAATTGAGTAAATCTAATGTCTTGTTTGGCGTGCCTTGAAAAACAGACTAAAATTGATAAAAGGGGAACTACGCGGAGAGGCGTAAAGGGAATGCCTTTATGTTTTTATATTTATCCCTGACTGGACTCCTTGAAAAGGATTTTTCCCATCCATAAAATTCAAGTGGCCCGAAGAGAGAAAGTCGAGGGCCAGGCGAAATTTGAAAACATGTACGATTCACTTGGAGATGAAATAAAAGGTAGGTTTGAACACAACTGTTAAAGGTGCAACTGAACAGCAAACCCCTTTTTAGAGCAATCAACAGTTATGCGTACTCGATGCAAAAAAAAACAAAGGGAACCACCTTAAAACCATAACAGAAAGAACAGCCCTTCCTCGATAGGACTGAGAAAGAAGACTAACCAACGTTGCCAAATTGGTAACTTATCAGACCACTAATTTGCGATTTTTTTAACGAAAGCTCTAGAGTCGGCACTACATAGAATTTTATGAGCCACTGATGAGTCGACTCCCCGGCTTCTGTACCAGTGCGAATGTCCCGAGCCTCAACACTGGACGCGGGGAAAAAAGTTGCAGAAATGGGGAGAAAAGCGGCTTTATGGGAGGCATCCGAATGAACGGAAGCCCTTTTATTGGCAATTTAGGATTAGGTCGCTCCAACAAGAAGCTGCCTGGAATACAATACATAAAGATCCTCAAATAGAGAGCGACATTGATGCAAAACAACGGAGTTCATACAGAACGCTACTGCAAGATGTCAACTTTTCTCCGCAATGGAATATAAAGATAGGTATGATAACGTTGCCAAGATTATTCACCCTGGGGCTTCTCACCCAAGATCGGGCTCCTTATTACAAATATAAGCCTCAACTAGTTCTGGAAGACTACGACTTCCGACTTTACTGGGATCGTACAACCTTAATTGACGAGACGGTGATGCACATTCACTCTCGTAAGCAAATCCCCAAGGTTGCAACCTTTGTGGAAGTACCAGTAGTCAACACCTGGCTCGAAAAGAGATCATTTACAAGTACCGAGAGTTGGCGGTCAGTATGAAGGGGTAGTGGAAGATGAATCGTGTCGAAACAGTGCCAATGATAATTTCATCAACTGGAGTTGGGCCCCAAAGCCTGCAAAGAAGTACCGAAAAGTTAGAGCTGTAAACCTCTACAAGCCTATTCAGAAAGCTGTCGCTCGAGAATTGCTCGGAAGTTCATCGAAAACCCCCAAGATTGGAAACATCCGAAGTGTCATCACAAAGGACCTCACGTGAAAAAGTTTTCAGTAGAGCTAATCCTTCTGATATGCTTAACGCATCTAGATGAATTGTCCCCCTCTAGAGAGCGTGCAAAAGCCGAAAGACATCCAAACCCATAACAATAATGAAATAAAATGAAATGTTTATTAACGGATATACCATTTACAAAAATATATAATTTCAGATATGATAATATAATATAAACCAAAATTAATAACTAGATTAAAAAAAAAATAATAAAATTTTTTAGTCACTAACATTACAATTTCTGTTTAGCCTTATTCCTAAAACAATTTAGGGTTGTAGAAACAAAAACCAATATATATAGCATTGCCATTCTCACACATTCTTCTTATTGGTCTATTCAAACCATAATTACTATTCTGATACTCCAGATAAAATACATCTTTGCATCGAGTATCTCTCTGTGGAACCCTGAATGAAATTCTCGCAATGAGATGAGAACAGTCAATAATTCCATTAACAATCTTAAAGAGAAACACAATGTCTAATGTTTTGCGTCTATCTTCTAAAGAAGGTAAAGCAAGCAATCGTTGAATATCTGCATAAATGATTTCTTCAGATGGAATTTGAAGTTTATAGCCAATGAACCGCAAAAACTTTCTTTGAACCTTCTCTAAACTATCAATATGACACTTATAAAACGGACACCATACACCACTTGCATATTCTAAAATAGACCTAACTAAAGAACAGTAAACATTTTTAAAACAGTTAATATCATTAAAATCACACAAAGTACGCTTTAAAAATCCAAGGAGCTTAAACGCTTTACTACATATATAGTCATAATGATATCTAAAACTTAACTCAGTGTCAAATATCACCCCTAAATCTCTAAAAGTATCTAATGATTCTAGCAAAGTATCGTTCAAGCTAAAGGATATAAAACTGGTCTTGTTGTTTTGTGAAAACGCATAATTTTACATTTATCCAAATTTAATAAGAGTCCATTCTCCAAACACCACCTTGACAAGTTATCGAGATCAATTTGCAACAAAGCACAGTCAGTGACATCCCTTATAGTTCTATAAACCTTTAAATCATCAGCATACAGTAATACTTTGCTGCTGCTCAAAAAATTTGGGATATCATTTATAAAACAATTAAAAAGTATTGGAGAAATATGTCCACCCGATTTAACAATGATCTCATCTGATAAAATTTTTTTAACTTTTACACTTTGCCTCCTGTCCGTAAGGTAACTCTCAAACCAAGAAAGCAATGGCCCATAGAATCCCAAAGACCCAAGTTTAGAAATTAGGATTCTCTGATCAACCCTATCGAACGCCTTGGAAAAATCAGTATAGATTACATCAACCTGAGATCTATCTCCAAAAGCATCCAACACAGATTCCTCCAGGACCATCAAATTCGAAGCTGTAGACCTACCAGTCATAAATCCATGTTGTTCTGGATTAATTATATTTTTAAGAGGAAAGTATATTTTCTTTGAGACAAGAGATTCAAAAATTTTTGCAAAAATAGAAATTTTAGAGATGGGGCGATAGTTTTCAATGGACATTCTTACTCCACTCTTAAAAATAGGGGCAACATATGCTTTCTTCCACTCCTCGGGGAACACACCAATTGACAAAGACAAATTAAAAATCCTAAACAGTACTGGAGACAAGACAAAACGACAGTTATAGATAAAATATGGTGAAATATTGTCAGGACCACTACTATGCCTAAGGTTTAAAGAATCCAATTTGGTAAATATATCAATTAAGCTAATATCACAGTTGTTCAGACTTAAATTATTAGTGCAAATTGAATTGGGCATTTTATCACAGCTGTTACTCACATAGGCTTTAGAGAAATATTCTTTAAAAATATTCCTTATTTCTTTGGGATTCTCTGACTCAATGTCACCATATGTCATATTATTGGGTAAGTCATAATGTTTGTATTTACTATGTACATATCTCCAAAACTGTGTTGAGTTAGTCACTGAACTTTCTAGTTCTCTAACAGTGTCCCTACGACACTTTTCAGCCAGTAGCCTACATTCCTTCCTAATGTCCGAAAAAGTCTGATAATCTGTAGCATTGCATGACTGTTTGAACTCTCTATGAGCCTTCTTCTTCCGTAAAATTGCATTCTTTAACTCAAAGGAATATGACTCCGGAAACTTTTTATTCTTACATCTACGTTTTGGTACAAAGAATTCAATACAGTCATACAATATGTCATAAAAACATGTCAAAGATAAATTTATATCAGTAATTGCATTTAAAAATTCCCAACTTACATTGCCTAAAAATTCATTAATTAATATATAATTTGCATTTTTAAAATCATAATAGTAATAGTCATAATTTAAAACCTCATTTAAAATACAATCACACTTTACATTAAACATTAATGACGGATGGTATACATCACATTTAACAAGTGGAATATCCACACAATGAACATTTACAAGATTGTTAGTAAAAATAAGATCTAAAAATCCCCCCATAACATTTGGTATGCAATTAATTTGGTTATTAAAAGCACTGAAATTTGACATACATTCAACAGCATCTGACATTGCACCCACAGCTCTCGCACCAAACTCATCATTTTCCCAGTAAACATTTGGAAGGTTAAAATCTCCAGCTATATACACTAATGAAAAGTGATTATTCTGTAAAATTTCTTCAGTAGCTAAAACAAAATCCTCATAAATGGTAACAGGTGATGATGGAGGAATATAAACATTCACCACTAGGATTTTTGTGGAGGACAATGAAATTCTGACATAAACACTTTCAATATTTTTTGTTTTTGGCAAAATAATGGCTGATGAAAAATTTTTCTTCACGGCAATCAAAGAACCACCAAGGCGTGTTGCAGTGCTGGTATCTTTAGATCTATCACATCTATATACATAAAATTCAGATATACCAAGCTCATTATCAGCTACCATCATGCAATGAAGTCTCAGCAAGTAATAAGACATCAAAATCACTTGCAATGACTGCTGCTGAAAAATCATTTAGTTTGGTCCGAAGACCACGTACATTTTGGTAATACATACTAATCTCCTGATGTTCTGATCTCTTCTCCAGAGTGCTGCTTGATTGTCGGCTTAATTTTGGTTTTCCGGAAATGTGGCACCATCAGAGTTAATGGGACGTTTTTTGAAATTAAAACGTCTGAAAGCAATTCCCTTTGGCCAAAAATCACATGCATTCACTGTATCATAATACTCAGCATTCACACCCACCTTAAATAAATGAGTATTACCCAATGTTTTTAACTGCTCAACCACAATATCATTTGAAGAAATTTTCAATTTATTAGTCACATAAGTGCTAATAATATTTTTATCCACAGTGTGTGAAGCTTTGCCAATATATAACCAAACTTTCCTGTTGGTGGCAGCTACAAATTCTGTATCTAGAGACGCAGATCCTTTTTTATATTGGGTGTGTGGTTGATTTATTTGGCTTTGCCCATGGCTTGTTTGTGGAGATTTACTTAGGTCTATGTACTTCTGAAGATGTGTAGTTGTAATTGCCTTTTGGACATCTTGCTGGGTGATGCAGTTAATAATGGTTATGATTTATTTTACTGCATTCTGGATCCAATGAGGCTAGTTGCAATTGATGTGGAGCTGGCTCACTTAACTCACTTGAAGTCTTTTTGGTAGCCAACAAACCCTCAGCAGGAGCTGACACTCTACTTGACGATTTTTCCCTGGCCAAAACGTCGATCTTCCTATTGAAAGACTTTTCAAAACTCTCAAATTTCTTCTCCATAGATAGTTTTAACTCCTTTTTGATGTTGCTGAACATTTTATTGCATAAATCCTCAACAGATGATTTAATTTGATTTATCAATAAGTCAGTTTCACATGAAATGGGACTTATTGATTTCACAGGATTTTTAACTGTGCTTTTGCAAAAGAGTTCTTTTGATGTTTGCTACATGATGAGTTACATGGGCTTCAGAGGTCGAAAATTTGGAGCAGGAGCGACAGTGTACATCACCACAAAAGTCACAAATCATCTTAAAGTTGATTTCTTCTGGTGTTAACTTGTGGCTGCATTTTGAGCATGACGTCATTTTGATGTAAATACGGCGGCACGGAAAAGTTGTCCTCCTTAACGTCTATTATCTGTGGTCTAAAAACTGTTTTAAAGATGAAGAAGAAGAAGAAGAAGAAGAAGAAAAGTCAATTGACGTACGACAACTACTAATCAGCTGCTTCTGGCGGGAAACCAGTGTCTATATTTTGGTTGTGTTATTGAAAAATCAATTACGATTTTTATATTAACAACTTCGGTTTTCGTTAAGTTCTTCGATTCCTGACGATCTGAACTAAACTCTGACGTTTGACGCGAACTGACTTCACTAGATCAAACAGACTATAGAAATAAAAAGTTCTCTGAAATATGGTAAATTTCACTGTTTATAGCATACAAACCGTACTATATATTTTTTATATCAGATATGGAGTAAAACAGTTTTTTGTTGTAATGATGGGTCTTGGCGATTGTGAAACAAAGCCGTGGATTCGCCTTAGCGATAAGCACTAACTAACAAACTATAAGGTAGGAATATTACAGAGATCGGGAACGAGACCTCTGCAAATTTTCACGAATTTACACCAATAAAAACGAGTAAAAACGGCGAAAATAAGTCAGAACACAGGAACACGTCAGAACACAAGAACAAAAAAAAAAGAAAAAAATAAAAAATAATAATAATAACAATAATAATAAACTTCTTAGACATAATACTGAAAACATGCAATATAGCCCGAATTTTTCTTAAGAAATAGGCGCACTAGCCAAACTTGGTATACGTCCGTTGGGAAAAACCCGAGAAAAAAATAAAAATGATTAAAATACCGTTATCTCGGTATAGCTATTGGAGAGTAACGACACCAGGGGCACATTAAAAATTCTTTTCAACCTTTAAATTTGTTTTCCGTTATTTATCCAATGTAAGTAAATGGGTATACGGTAGATTATTTGGTAATATAAGTAAAACGTTGTATCATTCAAAGATCTATCTGGTGATATTTTGTTTTTGTATAGATATATAATTCGTTTGTCAATTTGATCGACCTTAAGAATTAAACTAACTAATCCAATTGTTCAATGCGTAAAGCTGTAAAGGTGATGATTCATTGCTTCATTTTACATTGAAGGGATGACAGTAACGAATCGTAGGTCCAATTTAGAAACAACCATATATTTTGCTTATCTGCTCGAGATAACTGCATGAACTGACATGCACTAAAATATCCCTTTTTAACAAGTAGCAATTTACTATTAATTTAATAATTTTAGGTGTGAAATAAGCTAGATATGTTCAAAGTATAGAGGAAACTATTTAATTTTAGAAAATGTTCGCATGGTTTCCAGTCTTCCAAAATTGTATCTAGTCTATACGAGACACTAACGGCGACTACTGCATATCAACAAGAAATGCCTTAAAGTAAACGCTTTAATAGAAAAGCAAAACATATTCCCGACTACAGAATCGTTCTCCATGGTTTAGAGAAATTCACAGTTCCGTAGTTAAACTAGCTGTTTTGGGCATGATCTGGCTGCTTCATCAGGTTATAAGTCCAGCAAAGCTCGGGAAATGTGAAGTTCGAGAATGTTGTTAGTCAAATACAATACGATATTACTTAAACACTGTGTTATATGCTCCAAAGTTATTGTTGGTAGGTCGATCAATTAAAAATGGGAACGTTGTTAATTTTAAATTCGATTGTTGTCAAATATACAACGAGCAAGACGTGTGAGTAGTCACAGCTGAATTAAACGATGGTGTCTGCAGAACCAACCAAATAAGCTGAGATGTAATTGTCATGGAAATCCAAGTGTAGAAACTCCAGTTTCACTGGGAGGCTCAGACGGTGAGAATGCATTGAACGATGACTAAGTGGCTGAAAATGAGAATCTTGATAATGAATTCAAGGAAACGGAAATATTAAGTGGGGCCTGGTGAGAGTGATGATAGTAACTTCATTCTATAACATCCAAAATAGTCCACTGAAATACTAAGACGATCACAAAAAACATCAAAACCAGGGAAACTTGAAAATGTCTTGAAGATTTGCTTTGAAAGTTCCTAGTTAGACAGCGATCCAGTAACAGCATAGGATGCTTTATCGAGACCAAAGAAGGAGAAGGCAATTTAGGATGAACTGGGAACTAGTCGATATTCCTAGTAGTAAAACTATAGCGCAGTGTAAATGGATGTTTAAACAAACAGTGGACGGTGATGAAAGTGTTAGACTACACACAAAAAGAAGGTATCAATTTTCATGAAATTTTTCCCTGTAGTCAAATTTTTAACTTTGAGACTCTTGAGAGTTAGAATAAATAAGGATAATAATTAAATGATTCAACAGCACTATATTAAGCATGTTTTGAAGCGATTCGATATGGCAGATGGCAAGGATCTTAGCACGCCTATGGACTATGGAATTCTAGAATCAGTGTCACTCTTATGACGCTGATTCTAAAATTAATATTTAATATTAGGAATTCATGTACTTAACGGTGTTAACTAGGCCTGATATTGCTTATTTCATCAGTTATTTAAGCCAATTTAATAACTGTTATAATGAAAGCCATTGGAAGCAAAGCAAACGCATTTTAAGGTATTTGCATGTAACTAAAAGTTTTGGCTTAAATTTTGCAGATGCGATGGGTCCCGCGATACAAATTATTGCAAATCATACACTGGTATTTGTTCTAAAGTTTCTAGCTCTGTCGTTTTTTGGAAAAATATAAAACACAATATTGTTGCCTTATCCAGCCCAGAAGCTAAATTTATAACAATTTCTGAAGCTTCCAAGGAAACAATTGACTTTAGGAACATGTTGAATGAGCTAGTTGGTGTTTTAAATTGTATAACTCTTTAGAACGATTGCTAGAGCGCACAGAAGTTGTTGTCAAATTTTACCTATTTAAGAAAAATATAACATAAATGTAAACAACGACCTTCACACATTTATACGGACTGTATTATATTTTTTGTGCTAATGGTGGTGCTACGCTAAGCTTAAAGATGTAACCTCATCTGTTTTTACTGAATCCATGTTGAAACTGACTGTTCTAGATATCGTCTAGGATCTGAGAAAGAAATTATGTATTTTGTAACTAAAACTGATTTTATACTCACCCTTTGACTGCTTAGTAAATTTAGTCTGCACTGAAAATTCAAGAAGGGAGTTTCATTTCATCAATAATTCTATCATCTATCATCGTTTATTCTGGTTTTACGAATCGAATCGTGGTAGTTATAATAATGTACGCATTGCATCTTAAATATAGCATCTAGTCCACCAGTGACGTCATTTCCTTCTCTTGTTTAATTATACATATAGTTTCATTTCAGGACATTTAGATTAAAATTATCAATTCAAACTTGAATCAAAGAGCACGACCAAGTATGTTCACATTTGATAAAGTTTCAATCCAGGTCCAGGTTGAACGACTCAAATTGCTCTACCGAATATCGAATCGTGAAATCGTCCCACAACCTTTCTTGGCCACTCTCCCCCAATAATTCATCTCTCGGAATTTCTATAGTTCTGAGAGTTGAGAGCTAGTTTGGGCTAGTTAAGCATTAAAGCAGATGGAAATATAGTTGATGAAATATCTCTAGTTCCGTGGAAGAATGGAAAAGTTTCGAATGCAATTTACTGTGGCAATTTCATAGATACGCAGTGCCCAATGCCAATCGCATACAAAGGATTGATAGCGGTTGCATAAGCAGATAAATGTGGTCTTATGGAAATCAGATTAATTGATGAAGACATGTATTTAATGGCTTTCGAGGATGATTGTAGCAGGACGGTGTTCATCTTTTTCTGTAAGGCGGTGTGGGACTGCGGATCTTTGCTTAAAGCTAATGAAATCCTGCATCCTTATACACCTGCAGGGCATCTCAAAATGATTAAATCGTACCAACAGTATTAATAACAGAAGGTAAGTCCTAGCGGGCCCCTTACAATTAGGCCACCAATTGAGCCCGTTGTGCCCTCAGCCCACGTCAGAGAACTTCCAGGATGCCGGTCTTCCTTAAGAAATCCCGCATCTTCTACATACTAACACGACGCACTGATTCTGGCTCGAAACTTACCGACACAAAGGGGGCTTCCGTAAGTAGCTAGGTATAGCGTCTTATAGGCCTCCATGCACCATCTACACTCCCACTCCTCTGCAATTTTCAGCAGTCAGGTGCCGTCTAAGCCCACAAGGTCCTGTGTAGAATCCAGCGCCCTGCACTCCTTCCTAGGTAGGCCCATCAACCCCCTGGTGAGACTCTTCGCGGGCCCATGTATCATGAGCCTCGTCTGTATCATCCCCGGAGCCGTCCGCCGTACCTGTTCGACTAGACCCTCCGTCCAGGCCTCCAAAGCTCTTTCGCAAACCCTCTGGGCGATCCCCGCACTGAGATCAGGTCCTAAGTACCTACATGCCGCGCCTTCTCTGGCTAAGGCTTCAGCGGCCCCGTTTCCCTGTAAACCCGAGTGTCTCGGTACCTAGACCAGCGAAACCTTTTTATGCTCTGCATGTTTAAGCAGCCAGCTCCCTATACTTTCTCACCAACAAGGAGCACGTACGGCCCTACTTCA
Source organism: Pissodes strobi (assembly GCA_016904865.1). Lineage (NCBI taxonomy): Eukaryota > Metazoa > Arthropoda > Insecta > Coleoptera > Curculionidae > Pissodes > Pissodes strobi. Next base: position 36,584 of record MU185868.1, on the reverse strand, counting down.
GCGCTATGAGTGCAGCCTTGCTGTCGGAGCAAAAGAAAACCTTCCTGCCGCCGACATCGAGTCTTATTGACTCCCAGACTCCCATCACGATCGCAAAAATTTCCGCCTGGAAAACCGTAGTGTGCTCGCCCAGTGAGGTTAATGGTACCATTACTGAGAAGATAAAATATTTTTTTTTATGTAATCATGGAGAAGACATTTTAGGCTGAAACAGTGAGTAATACGGTTCGCCTAAAGAGTAGGACGATTCTTTCAGGTTTGCAGAAAACTCCGTAAGAAGTTTGGATAGAAATGATTCTGACGTTAGTAATTTAAGGTTCTTTGGTAGTCCACTAATGATGCATATCCCAAACCAAAAAGGATTGAAGGCTTAAAAACACATCTTGGTTTGTTACAACGATACCATTAAATGCCATCATAGTTATTTATTTTAAAAATAATAATAGGAAAGTACCTATGATTAAATTGTGAAATGTCAGTTACTCCTATTTACCATTTGATGGTTGAGAGCTGCTCGTTCTTCAGTAATTTGTGAATTTGGAGCAATATACTGGATACTTTTTATTATAAATGTGATGAAGTCTTATTTGAGAAGCAAAAATGTACGCTCTTCCTTTTAGTAGGAAAAGCTATTTTGGTTGCTAAATTAGAGACCAAGATAGGAGCTAGACGGACACCTCATATCTGTTGCGATCATGCAAGTGATCCTCCTATCAAAAAAAGCTTTACCAAGAAGAAAAGCTCCGCAATACAATATCCCAATCTACAATCTGCCATGTGTCCGGTGCCTCATCATCTTGGTGTCATGAGGCATCTATTTCCAATTCACCTGAGAAGTACAGAATCGATTCTGATGATGAATAGACAAGTTCAAGTGGTAGTTTTCTAGATGATTCCGCCCAGCCATCGACTTCAAAAGACTCCGATTTTCTTCCCGAACTCTCCAGTACTGTGCGCCATAAAATGAATCAAAAACGAATTAAGTGATATCATAAGGGATTTGAATTTGGTGAAGGAAAAAGCAGAGCTTCTGGCATCTCGACTGTAGCAGTGGAATTTACTCGAGACAAAGTAAAGGTTGCTGTGCACCAAAGATGTTAGAAATACTTAGGGCTTTTTTCTAACATGGAGAACACTTGGTAGTTTATAAGGATATAGATGGTTTAATGGTTGCTTTAAATATAGACCATGGTTAAGAAGAAATAAGACATTTCATCGATTCATCAAAAGTGAGTCTTAAAGCGGTGCTACTGCATAATGAAAACAAATTGCCATCAGTCCCAGTTGGTCGTGCGATCCACATGGAGGAAAAATTTAATAATTTAAAATTGTTACTAGACACTTTACAATAGGAGGCCGACAATCAGGCAGTACCATAAGAAACAAATCAAGAATCAAGTTTTATTATCAGAATGTACGTGGGCTGCGCACAAAGTTGAATAACTTCTCATCATCGGTCATTGCGGAAGATTATGATGTTATATTGCTTACTGAGACTTCACTGCATGATGATATCCATGATGGCGAGCTGGGTATGCCCGGCTATTGCATTTACAGGGGCGACAGAAGTGAGGATACAAGCACGGCCACCCGTCTGGGCGGCTCGTTGATTGCCGTTAGAACATCGTGTCCTTCAGCGATGATCTTACCAAAGACCACGAATATTGAAAATGTTTATGTCATGATGTCATTCCCGTCTCTGATGATCCTTCTAGTGTGTGTCTACATACCTCCTTCATCACCGGTTGCTATTTACGAGGACTTGTCTCGGCTACAGGAGAGATTTTGCAGATCAGTAATTTCTCAAGTGTTTTTATTGCGGGAGATTTTAATCTACCGAACATCCACTGGGAGAATGATGAATTTGGCACTAGAGCGATTGGTACGATGTCTGATGTTGTGGAGTGCGTTTCAGACTTTGCTGCATTTATGAACTTTTATCAGGTGAACTCTATTACAAATGTTAAGGGAGGATTTTTAGATTTGATTTTGACTGATACTTGTGTTAATGTATATCCTGTAGATGTCCCTCTTCTTAGGTGTGATATGTATCACCCTGCACTGACCTTTCATGTGAATTGTGAGATGTCTTGTGACTTTTCAAACTTTGATTACTTTTTTATGATTATAATAATGCTAATTATATTTTAATTAATGAATATCTAGGTGGTATTGATTGGGATTTTCTGCGTGAAGTCACTGATGTTAATATGTTTATAAAATATTTTTATGATATACTCTATGAGCGTATTGAGCTTTCTGTTCCGAAACATACATGTAAAAACAGAAAGTTCCCAAAATGGTATTCCTTAGAATTGAGAGGTGCTATTTTGAGGAGAAAAGTGGCTCATAAGAATTTTAAACGGTCATGAACTGCTACTGATTACAAAATTTTCGCAGACATTCGGAAAGAATGTAAGCTACTGGCTGAAAAATGTCGTATAGATAGGATCAGAGAACTGGAGGACTCAATCACTGATTCGAGGCAGTTCTGAAGTTATGTGCATGGTAAATCCAGACATTATGACTTACCTAAAAACACGACATATGGTGACATTGAATCGGAAGATCCCAAAGTAATAGCTGATCTCTTTGTGGATCATTTCTCTAAGGCCTATGTAGATAGCAATTGTGATAGTTTGCCAAAGGTGAATTGCATTAATACCTTAAGTATAAACGGCTGTAATATTAGCATGCTGGAAATATTTAACAAGTTAGAAACTCTGAACCTCAGGCATGGTAGTGGTCCGGATATTGTTTCTCCTCTTTTTATATTTAAATATCGTTTTGTCTTGTCTCAGGTGTTGATTAAGATTTTTGATTTGTCTTTGTCCACAGGGGTGTTTCCAGATGAGTGGAAAAAGTCGTATGTGGTCCCTCTTCTTAAGAGTGGAAATAGAACGTCTGTTTAGAATTATCGACCCATTTCTAGAATCTCTACTTTTGCTAAAGTCTTTGAGTCCCTGGTGACAAGTAAAATAAGTTTCCCACTTAAAAACATTATTGTTCCAGATCAACATGGATTTATGTCGGGTAGATCTACTACTACGAATTTGCTAGTCCTGGAGGAATATGTGTTGGATGCCTTTGCGGAGCGATCTCAGGTGGATGTGATCTACACCGATTTCGCGAAGGCATTCGATAGGGTTGATCATAGGATCCTAATCCACAAATTGTCTGCCTTGGGGATTCATGGGCCGTTACTGTCTTGGCTGGGAGCTACCTTGCCAACAGAAAGCAGTGTGTGAAGATAAAGAATTACTTATCCAAGGAAATAGTTGTTAAATCAGGTGTCCCTCAGGGTGGGCACATTTCACCATTACTATTTAATTGTTTCATAAATGACATTCCTAACTTCATACTTAACAGCCAAATACGCTCTATGCCGAGGACTTCAAGATGTTTAGAACAATTGAAGATATTTCGGATTGCTTTTTGTTGCAGGGTGATCTTGATAGCTTGGCAGGATGGTGTTTGGATAACGGACTTTCGTTGAACTTGCATAAGTGTAAGGTTATGCATTTCCACAGGAATACTCAACCGATGATACTTCGTTAGAGCCACTTAACCTTATTAAGGACCTGGGAGTGATGTTTGACCCATGTCTGAGTTGCGTGGATCATTATTACTATGTATGTAATAGAGCGTTTAGGCTCCTTGGATTTTTAAAGCGCACTCTGTCTGATTTTGACAATGTTTACTGTCTTAAAAGCGTTTATTGCTCCCTTGTGAGATCGATTCTGGAATACTCTAGCAGTGTTTGGTGTCCGTTCTATAGATGTCATGCTGATGGTTTGGAGAGGGTTCAGAAGAGATTTTTGCGTTTCATTGCATACAAACTTAAAATACCATCTGAGGACATTGATTACATTGATATCCTAAAACTGCTTCATTTACCAACATTGGAAAACCGACGTAAAATACTAGATATAGTTTTCGTTTTTAAAATTGTAAATGGTTTAATTGACTGCTCATCTCTTCTTGAGAGGATTCCTTTCAGGGTGCCACAGAGAAGCACCAGATGTAGGGATATGTTTTACCTTGAGTATCAGAGTACTAATTATAATCAGAATAGATCCATTAGAAGAATGTGTAATTATGCCAATGCCACTGGTATTGATTTTGTATCCACGTCTTTTAATTGTTTTAGAAGGACTATAAGGATGTTTGAATTGTGAGAGGTTATTTCTGAACTAACTATTAGGGAGTCTTAGTTATTAGTAGGTATTTAACTTAACTATTAGTATTTTTGCCCAATTTTGTACTATGATACACTGTAAATGGTATTACCGTTAATAAACATTTATTTATTTATTTATTTTAATACTTGGGGTGTTCTGAATAGGACTTAGAAGTACTGGTAAAAGAGCAAAATAATTTACAGTCCGTAGAAGAAAGTCCACTGCACCAGAGTTGTTTAGCGAAGCTACCAGGTCTAAGTCAACATAACGATGAGGAACTATTTCTCTTGATAGTTACGTTCAACCTTCAACTTTGTTATCTGAACCAAGCGCTGATTTCCATAATAGCGAAAGGGAAATAAATGTCTTCGAGCTACCTAAAATTCAAGTCTCCGATCATGAAAAATGAGCGTATGAAGGTTATGAAGGAAAGCAGACATATTAAAAATTAGGGAGATTTCAGCAAGCAATCTAAAAAAGCAAGCTGAAAAAATGGGTTTTCTTGGCAACAAAAAAGCAGAAAATTACAGAGATCTTGTTGCGCAACTTCTTACTTGCTACATGACAATGAAAATTCATTTCCTGGATTCACATCTAGGTTACTTTCTGGAAAATTGTGGTGCAGTATGTGATGAACACGGTAGAAGATTTCCCCAAGATATTTTAAATATGGAGAAGAGGTATCAGGAAAAATGGAGTTCGTAGATGTTGACCGACTACTGCTGGACTATTACAAGAGACACTCCCGAGGTAACTTTCAAGAAACAGGTTAAGAGGCGCGAGATGTCTGATTGAATTTAGGTTAGAAATAACATTTCGATGTATTTTGTAGAGCGATATACTTTTGCGTGCTCGTTTTATAAGCTTATAACTAAGATTTGTTAATAAACAACGGTGCAGTTCGACCCTTTCTCGAGCCAACTAATAATTTTATCAAGCAATTTAGGATAACTTAGATCTACTGGCACCCAGAAAAATGTTTTATGTGTTAAATACAAAAAAGCTCAAAGTTCAGTTAGAACTAGTCTTAATGATTGTCAAATATTGTAATTCTTACTACTATTCCAGTACTCTTTATTGGTTTTAGAAGGCTGTATTCAAATATTTAACTGTTGACCTTCTTCTTTAAGTTGATATATTTAATTAGTATCAGTTGAAAATGTTGACCTATCCACACCATGCCCTAAAACTACACAATAAATAAAAAATTAAAACCCACTACTACCACTTTATTTCGAATTATTTTCATGACGAATCAATAAATCATTATATTATAGTATTAAATAAATTTTCACCTGTCATATTATTGTTTATCTTAGTAGTTTATCACTACCTAAGATCTACGAGTTCGTTTCCACTGATTGTGTGTGGGTGAAGATATAGTGGCCGACGAATGAAAGAAAAGGATGTGAGAGGTCATTTGAATGGTCAATCAGTTTTTTAAATAACAAAGGAAATGGCTACGACCTTTGTCGAACGAATATAGGCACTTAATTAAATACGAAACGAAAAAGTTGTAAAATTGGTTATGAAATATGAGGCTTCAGATAGATCGGCCATTTATTTTCATGTTTTTACTTTCAAATCTCTAAGACAAATAGTTGATGCTATAGCCAGTAAAGCACAACGTTAGTGTTGTTGGAAAAATTGTTTATAAATAAGCAATATATGGTGAAAAAATGTTGGGGTGCAAGAATAACATAATATTCCTGATGAAACATATTTTAAGATGCAAGATGCAACGTTTTTTATAACCATCTAATTTAATTTATTAATTTTCACCTCAGATTGGAAGAAACTGAGAGTCAATAAAGTTAGGAAGAGACAATTTACAATTTAATGATGGATAGGCCACCACTCTAAGCGTGCAAATCAGGATCTAGCTCGAATGCCGGAGCAGAGCGGGGTTAAATTTGCCTAAAGGCGCCACCAACTTGTAAACGGCACAAGTCGGAAAATCGCCAAGTTGTAATTTGGATTCCGTTTTTGCTTAGGCTTCCCTTTTGGAACACTAATATTAAATGATGAATAATAAATGAACCTGTCTATCGGTGAACAGAAAGATTAGTGTATTATCATAAGATGGTAAAATGATTTATTTTATTACACAATCTTGACTTCAAGTCAACTAAGAGTCCATAAGCCGGCTACAAGACAAGCATTTCCTCAAGTCCTGTTAAGAAGAGTTATACTGCTATAACTTGGTCGTCACTCCCAATTAAATAATATAACACAAATCCCTTTAACTTTCAATTAAAAATTCTGCATAAAAAACTTAAGTGTTAAATTAAATAAAACATATAAAAAGCCCCCAAAAACAAGCTAATTTTGAGGCCTGATTAGAACGTCAAGACCTACAAAATAGCAAAAGTTCAGAACATTTAACTAAAAGCAAATTTCCATCAGACTTGTACGGGATGCAAATCTAATTTATTTCACAAGAGCTTTTATGCATGTTAAACATCAGTAAGAGATAATATACGCTTCGAAATAAATCATTTGCATATTGAAACGGACAATGAAATAATCGCAACTAACATAAACAAACAAAGCATTATTTAATGTAAAACAAAAATTAACACTTTCTTGAGAGGTGTTGACTTACGCTCTGCTATAAATCAGAAACCAAAATAAATATAAAGTGTTTGTTCAAATTCGTGTAAAGGAAGCACGGAAATTTATGCAATTATTGACACTTGTAATGTTTTCATTGAACTTAGCAGCGGAACAGGAATGTTGAAGCGTTCAAGCAACTTTGATGTTCTTGTACTCAAAATAAATTGTAGAAGCTTGTATAAGGGCAGAGTAGTAATGTAACACAGTTCAAGAGACATTTTGGTGCAGAGTCCCGTTTTTGAGATCCGCTATTTTAGGGTAAATTGATACTAATTTATAATATAAGTCCCGCAGAAGACTCTAATAGTAGTTAGTCATCAGCTAACCCAGAGTCCATAATATGGATCTTTTATCGTTTTAATGTCTTGGAATATTTCCCCTGTTCTTTACTAAAATCACCTTGATTTTGTGGAAACTGATTTAAGTGGTTGTAGATATAGTGAACTTTTTTGTTGATGTTACATCCTAGGACGTTAAAGTTGAAAAGCTTTATGATTTTCATGAAAACTTTGTTCTATATGAACAAATGAACAAGAAGCTTTAGATTCAATTTCGTTTGTTGAGGCGCTAAATTGTGAATCTTTAATAAGTTGTCTATCTGAAAAACATCAAATATTCCCGCTTTGAGTTCTTTCGAGGTAATCCGAGATAATTTACAATGACATGTTAAGAAGCCAAAACAAGGTGCATCTCGATTCAAAGCCTTCATGTTAATTTTAATATGCAAGTCTGAAAATATAATTTTCTCTCTCGCAACCAAAGGTTCGTGATTAAGCCAATGTTTTCTAACCAAAAATATATTGTAAATCCATTCCTTTTAGAATGAAGTTTGCTACTTCTAGATCTACCCAAATCATCCACTGATTTACCTCATAATTAATTTTGTTCATCGTCTCATATTCCTCTTTTATACTGGTAGAATGACCAAGTCGTATTGAGCTAAATGTGTTACCATTGTAACTGTCAATAGAAAGGCGTCATACGTTTGGTGTGTATTTTATAAACCAAAGAACATCATTGTCTCAAAAGACGGTGTGCTCTGCTTTATTTCAATATTGGATCTGTCAGTAACAAAATTCACGAATTGGAAGCATTTCTAAAATGAGAACTCCTTGGACATTGTGTGTGTAGCAGAGCATTGGCTTAATGGGGGTGAAATAAATGCTTTTATTCTCCATTATGCGGATGTTCCCCCCAGAATGCATATCACTGGTGGAGGTACTTTTGATTTTGTTTCTGTTTAAGGTTGTAATGCCATTAATGTTGAAAAATGTATAGAACTATGTGTTGTTTTAATTAATAATATTTATATTGTTTGTATTTATTGGATACCTAGAGGAGACATTGGTACCGTCTTGGATACTCTGGAGGGTGCATCAAATCACGTGGGTCAAATAAAGAATGTTGACTTGGCAGCAGATATCAATATCGTACTCAATACTGCTGAGGATGTTTGCTTAATCTTTCTTGACCTTCTGGACTCTGAGGTTTTCAACAGAAAATTTTTGAACCTACGCGGGAGGGATCCTGTCCCGACAATATATTTTCAAATTTTGCATTTTGCCAAACAATGCCTTGTTTAGGAAAGAGGTTTTTCGACCAATAACTCAAGGTGGGATTTTTATAATGTTGTGAGAGTAATTCATAGGATTTTGTGGATGATTTGATATCAAAACTGAAGTTAGATTTCAGATTTTTATGAACATGTTGAAGGGTTGAATACCTGCACTCTTTCCCTGGAAGATGTGTTAGATCTGATCAGGTAAAGAGAGTAAGTTGGTTCAAAGAAAATTTATAGGGAAGAAGAGAGCATCTGAATGTGCTGTATGATGTGCGGAGGCAATACAATAGAGAGAATGTATGAATGCAAACATTCCTATAAAGCTACAATCTGCGATGCAAAAAAGCAGCAAACGATAGGACAATAAACTAATCGAATAATCCTAGCAAATGTGTTTGATATTCTTTCATATTCCTTTGTCATGCTGGTAGAATGACCAATCGGTATTGCGTCAAATTTGTTACCGCTGTGGAAAAGAACATGCGACATTTCAAACCACGTTTCGAACTGTCGAAAAATTAGCTTGAAAAACTCATTGTTTCTAAAAGTTTCTAAAATCTCTCCTATATCATTAAAGAATGCCAGGTTAATTTTCTCAGAGAAAGAGCAGCATATCGTGAGATCTTTTACAATAACTGCTTTGAGAGGTTCAGATCTCTAATGAGATCATTCAGTTACTGTTCATTGAAACCTTGGGTACTTGCTGATTCTACTTCAAAATTACTCTCCTTTCCTGATTATGTATATTGAACTTCATCAGCCGTTGATGATTCTGCATCATCTTCTGGGAGCTTCGGCTAACTGTGCTGAATGATGGAATGGGTATTTCTTCAGAATGCAGTACAGGTCTATCTCTGCTAATCTAGGTCAAGATATGTTCATTGTTTCGATTGACGCCATTGATATTTACGAGACAAAATTAGCTGTCATCATGATAGTCCTTTAGTTCTTTCCTAACCATCGGTACTCCAAACTTTAAACACTTTCTCTTTCCAACTATCCACTATAGCAACGCATTTTTATATACGAAATGTAGAGTTCCAAGTGGAAATAGGCCAGATGACTCTCTTTCACAAAGTCATAAATAGTCGTAGGTACACATAACAAAAATCGTCTGGATGATCTCATGGTTTTAATTAAATGTTTCATATTGTTAAACTGGAAACAAGCAAGATAAACTGCTGAGGAAACCCTCTGAAAACCCCGGTTTTGCATATACCTGTAAGCTTTCTGCATATTGATGATAAACTCATTGAAATGTTGTTTGGATTTATAGAAGGCCTTTTTGAGTTACATGTAAGCCATCTAGTGGTAAACCATTTTTTTCGGTGCATGATAGGCCTGTGATATTTTTAGAATTTTGCAAACAGCATGCAGGAATCTGCAATGCAACAAAGCACCAAGATCAGGAAATGTTTCAGCAAAAGTTAGGGAGAAAGTCATAACTTGCACAGAGAGAATTGTTCCGAGAGACTGGAAACAAGCAAGGTTCTTACTGCTGAAGAATTGCAGCAAATCCCTGGGTAACTCGGTTGTGTATGGACCTATATGCTTTCTGGATATTGATGGAAAACTCATTGAAATGTAGTTTGGGTTAGTGCAATAAAGCACCAAGATCAAGAAATGTTTCAACAAAAGTTAGGAAGGAAGTCATGACTTGCACACAGAGAATTGTTCCGAGAGATTGGAAACAAGCAAGGTTTTTACTATTGAGGAAATGCAGCAAATCCCTGGGTAAATCGGTTGCGTATGGACCTATATGCTTTCTGGATATTGATGGAAAACTCATTGAAATGTAGTTTGGATTTATAGAAGCCCTTTTTGTACCACATGCCAGTCAAGGATTTTTTTTCTGTGATATTTTTAGGATTTTGCAAACAGCATGCAGGAAATGGAATGCAACAAAGCACCAAGATCAAGAAATATTCCAATAAATGTTAGAAAGAAAGTCATAACTTGCACATAGAGAATTATTCCAAAAGAACTGGAAACGAGCAAGTTTCTTCCTGCCGAGGAAATGCGGCAAATCCCTGGATAACCCGATTTTGTATTTTGTATATACCTTTATGCTTTCTGGATATTGATGGTAAAACTCATTGGAATGTAGTTTGGATTTATAGAAGGTCATTTTCTAGCACATGCAAGTCGTAGAAGCAGTGGTAAAGCATTTTTTTTTCGGTACATGATAGGCCTGTCATATTTTTAGAATTTTGCAAACAGCATGCAGGAAAATGGAATGCAACAAAGCATCAAGATCAGGAAATATTTCAATAAGAGTTGGAAAGGAAGTCATAACTTACACAAAGAGAGTTATTGCGAGAGAACTGGAAACGAGAAAGGTTTTTACTGCTAAGGAAAAACAGCAAATCCCTGGATAGCTCGGTTTTGTGTGGACCTATATGCTTTCCAGATATTTATTTTATTAATAGTGAAATATTTTGAATTTATAGAAGGCTTTTTTGTACTATATGCAAGTCAAGGAATCTGGAAACAGTGGTAAACTATTCTTTTTTCAATGCACGATAGACCTGTGGGATTTTTAGGATTTTGCAAAGAGCATGCGGGAAACTGCAATGCAACAAAGCACCAAGACCAGGAAATATTCCGCGAAACTTAGGAGTCATAACTTGCACGTAGAGGACTATTCCGAGAGAACTGGAAACGAGCAAGGTTGTTACTGCTCAGGAAAAACGGCAAACCCCTGGAGCCCGATTTTGTATGGACCTATATGTTTTCTGGATATTGAAGGAAAACGCAATGAAATCTAATTTGGATTTATAGAAAGCATTTTGTACTACATGCAAGTCATGGGAACAGTAGCAAACCATTTTTTTTCGATACATGATATGCCTGTGATATTTTTAAAATTTTGCAAACATCATGCAGGATATGGACTGCAACAAAGCACCAAGATCAGGAAATATTCCAATAAAAGTTAGGATAAAGTCATAATTTGCACATGGGGAATTAATCCGAGAAAACTGGAAACTAACAAAATCCTTACTGCTAAGGAAAGGCGGCAACTCTGCAGAACTCGGTTTTGTATGGACCTATATGCTTTCTGGATATTGAAGCAAAACTAAGTGAAATGTAGTGTGAATTTATAGAAGGCCCCTGCGCATTACATGTAAGTCATACAGACAGTGGCAAACCATTTTCCTTTTCGGTACATGATACGCCTTTGATATTTTTAGAATTTTGCAATCATCATGCAAGAAACTAGAATGCAACAAAGCACCAAGATCAGGAAATGTTTCAACAAAAGTTAGGAAGTCATAACTTGCACACAGAGAATTGTTGCGAGAGAACTAGAAATGAACAAGATTGTTACTGCTGAGGAAAGCGTCAAACGCGTGGATAACTCGGTTTTTTATATACCTCTAAGCATTCTGGATATTGATGGAACACACCTTGAAATGAAGTTTGGATTTACAGAAGGCTTTTTCGCACCAACATCGGAAAAAGCCCATTTCGAAGCTTTTTCTTTCCAATGGTTTCCTTCTCCTAATTTTTATTTACAATATAACTGGCAATTCGAAATATATTTTTCAGATTCCTTCCTTTAAGAATGTCAGTAACAAAGACATTGCATGCATATTGGTGAAATTCTGTAAATAATGCAAAGTCGTTCTACTGGTAAGCCTTCGCTTTCATTAATTACTAACATGGTCGGCAATCTTATTAATTTATGGCTGATAATCGGCATTTATTATCCAATTAATTAATAAAATATTGGTTAATTATTGGTAATTGCTTCCTTTCAATATTACCAAGAATGCAGCGGAGTTGGATATTTAATTTAGGATGTCCAAATATGCCAACGATTTTGTCGACGATTCTTTTTTTCGACATTAATAATTTATCAAATGAGTTTTTAGCAGCTTAGTTCTGAATATTGGTTTTGATTCCAACTTGGATGACAATTTTATGGTAATCCAGTACATTTTTGTAAAAAAATATTCAACCATGGTTGTTCGATAAGGGGTTGCTGTTGATGCAAATCTTGATGTTGTGGTCTTTGACCTAATGAAAGGTGTGATATTTCGTAACCAAATCCTGAAGACCATATCAAAGACATATCGATATAAATATGACAATTTTTTATAGAATGGTACTATTTTAGAACTGAGGTTCTCACGATATTATCAAGGCACAAGAAGAAATTAGAGAAAACGCACTTTCCACCAGCCTTTTGCGTTAGTGAAGTTAATCTTCTTTAGGTGTGCTATACCTGGAGAGGAAGCTGGTGAAAGCATTACGAAAGTTACAAAATATGTGATATGACGAGGTAATAAAAAATAGAAAGGGAAATATAATGTTGGTAAAGACAGAAGGAGAGAGTTACATATGGTGAGACCGCGAGGCCAATTTTTCTTCCGGTCCGTCCATAATTCAAAGCAAGCATGGGATATCTTCCACGTCATTCGCGCCGAACTTGCATATTTTTCCCTGACAAGAATCGATCGTTGAACGTGCCGTAGTTTCGTGTAGAGTATGTTCTACCATTCGTGTCCGCGAATTTGCATAAAATAAAAATATTATTTTATTTTGGTAAAATATGGGGAGAGAGTTATGCGTCGTATACTTAATACACTGGCAGGCCTGTTTTGTTCGAATTTTAAATTTTTTATTCCTTGACGAAAGCCTTGTGTTTCCGAGATTGAATTGCGTCCAGTCGAGACAAGATTATGTCGAGATGGCACCAAAGTGAAAATGCTATTTCTGGTCGCGACATGGGCAATGAATAGTTTTCATCCATTCGATAATATCATGAATTGGCTATATGTACAGGATTTTTCATATATTTTGGTGCTCCTGTACAACTTTTATTTGAAAAGCGAAACAAACTTTAAATTATGAATCTTGAATGGTTCAACTGAGCAATAAGAATTTGACGTGAAAATTACAAATGAGCATCCAGATGTCACTTTTTGATACTTAGTTATCTTTTTAAAATATACCACCCCGTATATTATGCTTTATTTTAATTACTTATTTTTTTCTGGTTTCAAAAATCTAAGTTCAAGTATTGTCATACTTGGCATGTCGGGGTCATACTGGACCTGGAAGGAGCAAGCTAGCAGCCGCATTAAGAAGGCGAATAATGCTCTCTCTAGCTTGTAAAAGAATTTGTTGGAAGCACGTATGGTCTATAGCTGAGGATCCTTCACTGGGTTTATATGGTTGTAGTTCGCCCCCATTATTAGTATGCGATCGGCCATAAGCACTGGCTTGCGTGGTAATTACAGGTGCGATGAGGATGGCACCACGAGTTCTCTTGGGAGACTGACTGATTTGCTGCCCCTCCACCTATTCCTGGAGTATGAGGCACGTATTCATATATCAGCATGCATACTGAAAAGTCCCGTTCACCTAAGATACAATAACAGCCCGAGGGGACACATCAAAGTCTGGAGGAGGGCGGCTCATGAATGTCCGGAACTCTTAATGAGGGCGGATAACATGCTGTTCATCTCCAGATCTAGTAGACCTGTCAGAGTCAGATTTTCGATCTCCGATAGGGATGCGCGGCTGCGGGCAGATCAAAGCCCACGTTTATTTAATGGGATCGTCTGGTACGCAGACGGCTCCAAAACGGAGAATGGTACTGGAGTGGGTGTGTGGAGAAACCGTAGGGATGAGACTTACTTGCCGCATGGAACTTACGCAAACGTGTTGCAGGCTGAGATACATGCAATCCTTAAATGCGGATATGAAAACCTCTTGCTAAGAGGCTTCTGACGAAAGGATATCTACATCTGTTCGATAGAGCTAATTCTGAGCTGGTGTCTTAGTGCTTGGACGTCTTGAGGGCCTTAGCCAGGGATAATAGGGTCAGTTTTGCTTGAGCCCTAGGACACTCTCAAGAAACGAGGAGGATAATATGAGTGTTTTACAGGAACGCAATGAATATGAGGGCCGAGGTTCTATGGCAAACTTCTCCAGGATGGAATATGAGGCTTCGGACAGGGCTCCTCATAGGGTACTGTCGCTTGAATAGGCAATTGCATCTGTTTCAGATCATGGGAGATCCGGAATTCTGGAAGTACTTGGAGGACAGGTGTATGCGATCCTTAAATGCGGATATAAGAACCTGTTAAGAGACTTAAGAAAAAAGGATGTTTACATCTGACTGATAGAGCTAATTTTGCGCTGATGTCTTAGTGCATGGTCATTTTGGGGGCTCTGGCAGATGGGGTCAGTTTTGTTTGGGTTCCATGATATTCAAATGACCCCGAAAAGGAGGAGGCTGATCTTCTGGAGTGACAGGATTTCGCAATGCGTCCAACGGCATCTGAGCCTGTAATAGGCGTATTTTACAGTATAACCGCCGCCATCCAAAGGAACGCAATGAATGTAAGGTCCGAGGTTCGATGGCAAACTTCTCCAGGAATAAGGCAAGCTGGGATATTCTTGAGTGACTCAGCGCCTTTTTTGGCTCTAAAAAGATGGAATATGAGGCTTCTGACAGGACTTCTCCTAGGGTACTGTCGCTTGAACAGGCAATTGCATCATCGCAGATCCGGAATGCTGGTAGTGCTTGGAGGACAGATGTATGCGATCCTTAAATGCGAATATGAGAACCTGTTAAGAGGCTTCAGAGGAAAGGATATTTACATCTGATTGATAGAGCTAATTTTGCGCTGATGTCTTAGTGCATGGAGATCTTGGGGGCTTTGGCCGATCATAATGGGGTCAGTTTTGTTTGGGTTCCATGATATTCAAATCACCCGGAAAAGGAGGAGGCTTACCTTCTGGAGTGACAGGATTTCACAATGGGTCCAACGGCATCTGAGCCTGTAATAGGCGTATTTTACAGTACGACCGCCGCCGTCCAAAGGAACGCAATGAATGTGATGTCCGAGGTTCTATGCCAAACTTCTCCAGAAATAAGGCAAGCTGGGCTACTCTTGAGTGACCCAGCGCCTTTTTGGCTCTGAAAAGAGGTAATGTGAGGCTTCTGACAGGACTCCTCACAGGGTACTGTCGCTTGAATAGGCAATTGCATCTGTTTCAGATCATGGTAGATCCGGAATTCTGGTAGTGCTTGGAGGACAGATGTATGCGATCCTGTCAGAATAAGATATATGTAATCAAAATGCTTTTAATAATAATTGCTATTATTTAATAACATAAGTTCAGCCATACATAATAGGCCACAGTGTACGACAAAGACATATTGTTTAGGCTAATTTTGCTTTGCGCGAGAGCAACCTTTTTCAGTCAGTCGTCGTCAAATCGCTGCTAATGCGAAATCGCTCTCGTGTTCGGGAATTTACTTTGTACCATTCATCTTTATCAATATACTTTTATTCATATTTATGGGTGTGTTCACTTTATTTCAACAACAGATCCTTAAATGCGGATATGAGAACCTGTTAAGAGGCTTAAGTTAAAAGAATATTTACATCTGATTGATAGAGCTAATTTTGCGCCGATGTCTTAGTGCATGGACAACTTGGGGGGCTTTGGCCGGACATAATGAGGTCAGTTTTATTTGGGTTCCATGACACTCGAATGACCCGGAAAATCTTCTGAAGCGACAGGATTCCGAAATGCATCCAACGGCACTTGAGCCTGTAATAGGCTTGTTTTACGACCGCCGCCATCCAAAGGAACGCAATGTATGTAAGGGTCGAGGTTTTATGGCAAACTTCTCCAGGAATAAGGCAAGCTGGAATACTCTAGGGTGACCCAGCACCTTTTTTGGGCCTAAAAAGAAGGGATATAAGGCTTGTGACAGGGCTCCTCACAGGGTACTATTCTTTGAACAGGCAATTGCATCTACTTCAGATCATGGAAGATCCGGAATGCTGGTAGTGATTGGAGGACAAGGAATCGTCCAGTCATATTCTTGCCGACTATCCAGCGTTGGCTAGAATAATAGAGGTGTACTTTGGAAGCTGTGTGCCTTCGCTAGTGAGGCAGGCTTATTGGGCTGAATTGTTTTGTGAGTGTGCGCACAATGGGCTCAGACTGATGATGTACGTGCAAGAGAGCTTCGACCCTCGTTTCAAATTAACTCATTTTCATTACATACTGGTCTTAGTGGTTCTGAATAAATTGGACCTAATATAGTGACATTTCAAAAAGTACTTGAATAAACACTATTTATTTAACAACAATAGAAGAAAGTTTCTTTAAGTAATAATTAACATTTTGATTTAAGTCAAATCTAACGTCAACGTCGTCAAACGATAAATGCAAGCTTGCTTTCCTTAAAAGGTAAGTTTTTTTTAGTTTTAAAAAGAAAAATTATTGGAAGAAACAAAAGCAAACCTATTCTATGTAAGTATTAAAAATCGAAAAAAAAAGGAAATTTAAGAAAAAAATATATAGGGTGATCCATTTATAAAATACAACTAAGGGTCGAAAAGCGCATCTAATATACGGGCAAGCCTGAAATTGTGTGAAGGCAAGAATATTTTAATCTGATACAGTTTCAAATCGCCGTTTTCTGCACTGGAAAACTTTTGAAAGGGTTGATCGAAGCTTAAGAGAAACAGGTAAAAAGTCAACTGAAGTTTTAAAAAAATGCTAAAAGTAGCTTTTTGCCGCATCGTGGTAAAGAAGGGCGTACATGAAGAGGAACCCTGAGTAAAAGGAGGAACTTCTGAATAATTCTGCTGAAAATTCCTCTAATAGTGTGAGAAAGCTGTCGGTCTAAGTTCATGAGTCAAAGTGAAGTAGAGAACAACTGCTACATCTTTATCACGGCCAAAGGTACATGCCATGTCTTCCGCTGGTTATCCTGACAGATTAAATTTAAGCAAGTTGGTTATTGCAGCGGTTATTGGGAATCATCTTAATGAAGCGTTATTTTTTGCAGACAGATTAAATGGCGCCATGTGTGCAACAAAAACTTAAACGATTTATTCGAAAATGTGCACAGAAATTAGAAATCAGATGTGGCTTGTGCACGATAGTGCACCGCTCTATTTTATAAATTTAGTTCGTCAATTTTAGTTATCAAATACTTTTGATTATTGATTGAAGATCGAGTTGGACCTATTTTATGGCCAACGAGGTCACCCGACATGGCTCCGTTCGAGTTTTTCATGGGGACATTTAAAGAGGCTTGTATATTCGTCGCCAGTTCATACCAGAAAAGATCTGATAGAAATAATAGCTCACTATTGCAATGAAATTCAAGACAATCCTGCAATGTTGTTTCAAGTACAACGAGAAAACACCCGTTGGATAAGGAAATGCATAGAGCTACCCCAGAGGAGCCCATTCGAAAATCTGCTCGATGAAACAAGAAGAAATAAATCTTTCACATTTTTAACCCTCTTACGATTAAGTGATTTTTGAAATGACAAAAGAATTCAGTTTTAAGTGCTTCTTATAATTATTTAACTTTCACCACAAGGTTTAGTGCTAGGACTAATCTATATTTATATTTCCAGTATACCTATCTTTAGGAAATTTTAACTTCTTGACGCTAATACGACCAATGATGGACTTGACAGAGAGGATGAATCTAATGTGAATTTTAAATGTCCAGATGAAGATATTAAGTTGGGCAACAATTTCCTAAATAACAATGAAAATGTTACATCCTTAGAAATGAATATGGACAAAAAGTAAAATTCCAAGCGCAAGAGGATTAATGAGTAAAGCATATTCCAATTGCTTATTAATTTTTACGATCAGATATTAAATGAAAAAGCCGACTTGTTGTTTTTGACATCTTCTTTTTTAGTTATTATTTAAAAGACAACCTGTATGAATGCTGGAAGCACTTTGCACATAATCATAGCTAGCTGGAACGCAAAATAACTACGAATTGCTTATATATTGGCACGTCTATTTAAATCATTAATAGTTATCAATGTCAAGATCAAATTTAATAAAAAAACAATTATTATTCATTCGGTTATAGGAGACAGCTTTTAACAGTGTTAGTCGACTTAATTAACAACAAAATAGTTTCAACGAACCAATAAAAAACAAAATATATCAAGAATCTAATTGTATCCCAATTAATCAAATAAACAATCCAAGGAATCTGAAAATAACTAATGACATTCGAACTGTTTTATTGGATACGACAACAAATTTATTCGTGTAAAATTAAATTGTCGGTCGGTGAAACTGTTTATTTTTAGGTTTCATGTTCTTCCATTTTGTTTATTTAAAGGCAAATGCCGTGCGGCCACGTTGTTGGTAATAATTTATATCGCATTGTAGAAAACAAGTGCATACACTAAACAGGTATGCATGATATTTTAGATAATGTATTGCTATCAAAACACGCCTAGCGTTTGAAATAGAGTTAGAAGTTTTTTTATTTGGGAAGGATATAAATTTCACAGATCATAAAGTTTAAATTTATTAGCTCTTTTCGGTGAGTTTCTATGCATATAAAGCTGGTTATTTAAATAAATTTCTTTTGCATATATGTAAATATTCTACTAACCTAATACATTAGAAGTTATCAAAAGATTGTCCATATTTCTTTTGTGTTGACCGTCAATGAACAAAAGGATAAATTATGTATTTAATAGTTATTCCTTATGTTGCATATACGCTTATGACAAATAACTAATATATCGTTGGTCTCAAGTCAATATAATAAATAATAAATCGATAAATCGAACATGATGGTTTTTGGAGAAGCGCATAAAATTTCCCTAGTATGTTTTGCAACGTTATAGTGTAACGTTGTAATTGTATCTGATTATTATATCGCGATTTTCTCTGTGTATCCGTTAAATTGTGGTATCGATTGTCACAACATTAGGTACTATTACGAGTGGATTTCAGTACTCCGACCCGTCTGACAGCAGGCGCCTCCCGAAGATGCACATGAAAATAATTTATATCAAAGGAAGATATAATTGAAGGCTCTTTTCGTTTGGACTTCCGTCCATGAAGGTGCCTTATGGCAATTGAGCTTTCAACTCCTGCTTGATGATTGCCAGATAGCATTTTTTTTGTTAATATTGCGTAATAACGCGTATTTTTTGTTAGAGTACCGGCTATGCTGTTGTGAAACATCGTGTGAAAAGCGGTGTGATAACCCTTTTATTTTAAAAGGTAGGTTCGACCCATGTGCTTTTTTGGTAGATGGCTAAAAAAATCGTTTGTCATTTCACCAGGGTCTGATGCCCATTTATTCTGGCGAATTCCTTCCTTGAGCAGTAGCCCGCCGTCTTATCCGAAGTGGACCAGGCTGAAAGTTTTGTGGAGAAAGTGATCTTCTCAGCTGAGAGGTTCACCTAGCTCCTCCATCTACGACTTCGTCGTCTTGACTGCGTAAAGACCGCCGGACTGGATGGAATTCCCCCATTGTTCTCAAACAGTGCGCACTGGAGCTGACACCTATTCTAACCAAACTATATACCTTATGCTACAATAGAGGTATTTTCCCAGACCTCTGGAAGCGTCCTAGAGTGCAACCTGTACCTAAGAGGGGAAAGAAAAATGTTGCCTGTAACTACTGTCCAATATCTTTAACCCCCGTAGCGGTCAAGGTAATAGAAAAAGTCATTAACACCGATATCCTAAAATATCTTGAACAGAACAACATAATATCGGATAGGCAATATGGAATTAGAGCGAAGCGCTCAAAAGGAGATCTGATGTCCTATGTAACACAAATCTGGAATTCAACCCTGGAAAAACGCGGAGAGTCCCAAGTCGTTGCTCTTGACATCTCCAAAGCCTTCGACCGAGTGTGGCACCAATCACTCCTGGACAAGCTCTCAGCTTATGGCTTTCCACCGGCTCTACATACACTATTGTCTAGTTTTTTGGATAAAAGGAGTATTCAGGTCGCTATCGATGGTGTCTCGTCCGAGGCATTTGCATCAATGCTGGTGTTCCGCAAGGTTCGGTTTTGTCTCCAACTTTGTTCCTGCTGCACATACATGACCTACTAAAGCTTACTCAAAACCCCATTTACAGCTATGCAGACGATAGCAGTCTTGTATCATCCTTTTCTTCTGACAAACCATTATCATCGGCCACTCTGGGACAACTAAGAAGACAACAGACTGACTCAATCAATCGAGACTTAAACACAATTCTTGAATGGGGATCCAACAATCTTATAACATTCAATGCCAAAAAGACACAGACTGCTGTGTTCTCCCGGAGAAAAACTAAGGGAAACTACCTTGACATCATGATGGAGGGGGAAACCCTTTCTCCATCCTCCAATCTTTCGCTTCTTGGAATAACTGCAAGCACTAACTTTTCATGGGATGAGCATGTCCGAGGTCTCGCCAAGTGTGCCTCTCAAAAACTGGGTGTACTTTTCCGTGCCAAAAAATACTTCAGCTCCCATCAGCTGCTTACACTCTATAAAGCGCAAATCAGACCTACTCTGGAGTATTGCTCTCACATTTTGGAGTGCTGCTCCCAAACATACTCTAGCGCTCTTAGACTCCATCCAGAACCGAGCTGTTAGACTTATTAACGACGAAACACTGGCTCGTTCCCTTCACACCTTGAATCATAGGCGGATGGTGGGTGATCTCTCCCTTTTTTACCGATATTATCACGGAAGGTGTTCGACCCAACTGACAACTCTAATTCCCTCCAGTGCCAGCTTTGTTCGTTCCATACGACGAGCTAGAAGCTCTCATGTGACGAGCATCTGGAACTCCTTACCAACCGAATTGTTCCCTGTTGGGTACAGTCTAAACATCTTTAAGAAAATAGTCTATCGGTATCTTTCCTTCTCACCGTTTCCTACTTGCAGTGCCCATTAGGGTATTATAGGCAACGCCTTTGCAAGTGGACTGAAAAAAAATGCCATTGTTAAATATTTTATAAAATTTTCGATACTCCCGCATGTCATGTTCTTACCACAATATTCATATGCATCCTTATTGGTTCAATTTGTATTCTTGTGATAACATTCTTGACATTTGAAGCATCGTTGTATGCTTATGTGCTCGTAAATTGGGTAGCCATCACATTGCACAAACTCTCTCTTATATTACTCATTAATTTGTGAAACAATCGCTATGAACACTCACCAAAGAGAGTTTTTGTATCATTTCCTCTGTGTAATTTTATGTAAGTCACATGAAGTTTTTCTTTCTGATCAAGGAAGTGGTTTTACTCACGCAGATAAGCTTTCACCTCCTCTAAGGTCACTTCGCTCTCATACCCAGTGATCTTAAGCCTCAGAAGGCGTATTTTAGTCAACTGCATTTCGTATCCGTACAACTTACTTTCCGCCTCCATCCTAAGCTTTTCCACATTATCCCTACTCAAGCATTTCACAATCAGTCCACCATTCCTTGTTTCTCTCGTAATTGCATTTTTGTTATAATATTCTTGACATTTGAAGCATCATTGTTATGTCCACGTAACTTGGGCATCGCTCTCATTGAACAAACACTCTCATACTACTCATTAATTTGTGAAACAACTGCGATGAACATTCACCAAAAATAGTTTTGTATCATTTCCTCTTTTTGATTTTATGTAAGTCACAATGAAGTTTATGTTCCTCATCAAGGAAGACAAGCTTTCACCTCATCTAGGGTCAATTCACCCTCATACCCAGTGATCTTGAACCTCGGAAGGCGCATCTTAGTCATCTGGACTTCGAATCTGTACAGCTTACTTTCCGTCTCCGCCCTAAGCTTTTCCCCATCATCCCTATTCAAGCATTTCCTAGTTTCTCCTGTATTGTTATAACCTACCTGCAGCTGTGAGGGATTTATATTTTTCTGTAAGTATTTATTGGTAATTTCAGCAATCTGATGATTTGTTGGTCTTATCACAATACTCGGAATGCTTCCTGATGTACATATGCCTGACTCACTCAGCTGTTTGTAGTTTTGTTGCTTTTTTTAAAGGCGTGAGTTAAAGTTCGTGGCAGTTTGAGCGGCCGCCTCTAAATTTTTACTGCAAGAAATTTATTAGAAATTCTGTCTCTCTGAAAATCGGATAATAAAATTTAGAAAAAATACCCTGTATAATAGCGTAAAAAAAATTAGAATGAGATTGAATTTTCGAAAATAAACACCAGGAGTACAAACAACCAGTTTGTTAAAAAAAACTACTTGGGTAGAACAATCTACTTTCTTAAAATTTAGAAGATTTTCTGATTACTGATGGTTAATATTATGCTAAAAAAATTATAGAATGCCACTTAAGCTGACCTATATATGCCACAGGTGGTAATTAATGTTCAGATTACAATTATATTAATTGCTATGGTAATTAAGTTTCATCTTGACACTCTAACACTAGAAATTACAATAATCAAGTATCAATTAAACGATTTAGGCCTGGTACTCACTGCGATTAAACTTCAAATTAAAAAGTAGCATTAGTTATGTTACTTTAGCAAGTATCTGATCAATAACTTAACATTATTAATTTCTATATAAAAATCTCAATATATTACCTCGATACTACTCAACGAGAGGAGTTATCTTTAAAAGAATATTTTAATCATACCCAGTTACTTAGATATGTATCAATTTATATGTTAAAATATCTCCTAAACTACGCTTAGCTTATTCCCTTGGCAGCTGGAACATAGAAGACTTCTAAAATGTCTTCAAAATGCTAAACTAAAAGGGATTTACTGAATACAATAAATAGAAATAAATATAGCCGCGTCCAGTAAGGAGAGTTGAGCTTAATTCTATGAACTACTGGGTTTATCGGTCAACAGCAATATGTCCTGGCATAACCACTTTGCTAACGTCGCGAAATCAGCCTCGCAGAAGCTTGGTGCGCTATTTCGCAACAAAAAACTGTATACACCGCAGGACTCCTTTGTCTGGCACACTGCATCACTGTGGAACTCAGTCCCAGGACATCTTTTTCCTCTTAATTACAACCTACAGCTGTTCAAGAACCGAGTCAATCAACATCTTCGCACACACACAGCTTATCGAGTGCCATAGCTCCATTTAATGCGCGTGCCACTGCCATAAAAAAATCAGTATTTACTAAACATATTAAAAAGTAAAATTGACTATAGTGGCTAAAATGATTAAATATAATCATTTTATATATACAAAAATTTCCTCTTCTTGATGTGATGGACACAACTCTAAACAGTACCAATAAAAATGGTTTTGAATACCTATGTTGTTAAAGAGAACATTTTCTCTCAGAAGTTTTATAAGATGACAAATGTACGAAACCTTCTAGTTCTCGAGCCTGTTATTACCTTAGATCTCATTAATCATTTTAAAAATAAATTCAAATTACTCTTCCAAGGGTGCAAAACGGAACAAAAGAAAAGACAAAAAAACATTATTCATATTCATAAGGTAATAAAGCAACCAACAATTTTTAGGCATGACAGGTTTGAACTCTTGAAGATGGCCAAATTTCGTTTTCTTGATCTTAAGTCTTGTGAAGTTGATGGACGCATTCATTGTTATTGGCAAAGGTACTCTTTTTTGTTAATACTGAATATCAAATTGTGTGGATAAAATTTATTTTTCGGGGCAGCATTTCAGGGCCTCAAGTTTACGACATTGGGGCCACCGGGCCACTTTCTGGTCTTATATTAAACGTGATTTTTTCTTGAAATCCGTGAAGAGCTTCCTTTTTATAGCTTTTCGGTGGAGATTCTGGTCCCTGAGCAAATTTTAAATTTCATTTCTCATCTGGGTTGGACCTTTTAACCAAAAATTTCTATTCGATGGGAGTATTGATTTCTGCTGATAGGCGTACAAGAGCGTTGGAGATAATGCTATTCCTATTTTGATAGAATAAAATACGACAGGTTTCTCATAATTGAAAAATCTTTGTACATAATTAATTATAGACACAAAAGTTGAAGCTTGAAGATCAGCAACGAACCAATGTCAAATGCAGTGCCTAGTAACTACATTATTCACTGCGAAATTGCCAATGGACCATTTGGACTTATGCTACAACTAAATAGCGCTGTATATTTTCAAATGGAATTAAAGGTAAATTCATTTACCAAGCTACAAAGAAGAGTTGTCTTTCGTTCCCGATGAGTCCTCCCAAATCTATATAAAGAGATCCTTACGTATTAAAGCATTAATATCAAAACACTTCTTTGACT
Source organism: Pissodes strobi (assembly GCA_016904865.1). Taxonomy (NCBI): domain Eukaryota; kingdom Metazoa; phylum Arthropoda; class Insecta; order Coleoptera; family Curculionidae; genus Pissodes; species Pissodes strobi. The sequence goes on along the minus strand of MU185868.1, from coordinate 12,199 downwards.
TCCTACAAAAGTTGAGGTACGTAATGTTCCAAGTTTTTTTCCCGTCATAGTCATTATGCCTTGTAAAGTTTTCTAAATGAGTCTCACCTTTATATTCTCAGCTCCTGGCTTTATTTCCATCTTTCTGTGAATCTTGACCGTTTTCCTTGGAAGGGGAAATTCGATTTTAAGCTTCCTGTTCACTGAGATGGAAATCTCAATCACCATATACGTCGTCGTTATCATCTCCCGAAAAAAAACAGTGTGGGTAACCTACCCTTTCATGGGCGGAACTATTACTTTTCATCAACCGATGTCTTTTTTTCTGATGATGATGGGGACACTGTATATGAAAATAGAATGAAGAATCAAGCTCAAGATCGAATTTATCCGACTCTTCCAAGATTCACATAAAGATAGAAGCAAATCATATGGGCAACCCTAAAAAAACTAACGCGAACTGGATAAAAGCATAAAGAAGATAAATCAAAGACTGAAAATGAAGGGAAACGTATTAGAAGAGCTTTCCAACACACAATGAGAGAAGAAAACTTGGAATACCATCTACCTCTAGCATTTGTAGTGAGTCAACGGAGAGAAAGTGCTTTGATACTGATGCTTTAAAACCCCAGGAAGTTTTAAAAAATTTTGGCACTATTTATCATGGAACCAAAGGCAAACTTTTGCTTGTAATTTGGTAAATGAAATACCAAATATCTACCTTTAATTCCACCTGGATCAAATGGAGTTTAATGTAAGTAGTTCTGTTCGTCATTATGTCTTGTAAAGTTTTATAAATGCGCCTTACCTTTATATTCTTAGCTCGTGGCTTAATTTCCATCGTTCCGTGAATCTCGATTGTTTTTCTTGGAAGAGGAAATTCGATTTTAAGCTTTCCTGTTCACTCAGATGAAAATCTCTATCACCATAAAAAATGTCGTCGTTTTAATTTCCCGAAAAAAAAAA
>MU185868.1:0-10854 GCA_016904865.1 Pissodes strobi | reverse complement strand
CTATCACCATAAAAAATGTCGTCGTTTTAATTTCCCGAAAAAAAAAAACAGCGTCGATAACTGGTTCTTTTATGGGTGGAAGTATTACTCTTCACCAACCAATTTAAATATAGCTATCACAGTCGAATGAACACATTACCTAGAAATCATCTTTTAAGTTATTATATAACTAATGAATTCTTCATTTTCTCACTGCTTATTAAATACTCAATCCAAGTTGTCCAACTTTTTCTATAATACTCTGAACTAACAAATATTGCCAAACCTGTATGCAAAAGCTTATGCGAACGTTACGTTATTTCCTCTAAGGTGTGTACCGAACATAAGATTTAAAATTGTAATAAGTTCTAAAATGCAATATAGTCTTGATACTTATTTGCATTTAACACGAAATATACTCGACAAATTGTGATATTCAGCTTAAGTTAAAGCACGTTTTCATTACGGCCATATGGGCACAGGTTGTCTCCATAATTTACTGATTTAATGAAAGATTAAAGTGATACTAGTATTTATACTTAGAAAAGCAAACTGTATATCGTACCTACACACATTCAGGTTTTTGAGTGATCCAGTAAATAAACGAAGCCTTAATGAATAATGGAAGACACTCGCAAAACAGATCAACTTTTGAACAGAACCGTATTGAACTTGGGTGATGTTTTTGCTCTATTTTTTGCTTCATGATTGAACCTTTTCATCTTGAACCAAGTATTAGATATTATACTGCGATAGTGTCATATTGGGCACCGATAACAGATTAGTAGATATTACGTGCCTTGAAGGTCGTTGGCCAGTAAACAAGCACTACTTGCCCTGAAAAGATACAGCCAGATCAGTACTAGAATGCCACAATTCACTGGAGGATGCCGCTCGCAACAACAGAATTTCTGTGTGCTGGGTTAAAGGACACTCACAGTGCGAAGGTAACCAATTAGTGGATAAATTGGATAGAAATATTATGGGAGCCGGCCCTTCAAACCTACCTATTGCGACGTTGATACATATGATAAAAAAAGATCACCCATGAAGACTTTAGGGCAAAATGGGACGAAAAAACTAACTGTCGATTGGCCAGGGAGCTCCTAAGCTACCCCAATGACTCTGCAGCAAAGGCATACCTGGGTATGTCAAGGAAGAACCTACGACTCAAGGGGGATTCTGACTGGACACTGCCAGCTAAGGAAACATCTCTACATAATGAGATTATGCGAGACACCTCTATGCAGAGGCTGTGAACAGGAGGACGAATCAGTAGAGCATCTGCCCTGCGATTGCGGCGCTGTTTCGGAACTAAGGGAATCCATTTTGGGAGAACGATGGCCAACCATGGCTTTTCTCAAAATAGCCTCCTCAGGCAACATGGCATCCTTTTTTACAACACTAGGCTGGACGATGGCCTAGACGGATTGTTTGACCTAGGGAGGACGCACAGTGGGTCCACTGGGGCCTAAGTGTCGTGGACTCTCAAGGCCACCTTCTCATCATTTCCAGGTCCTAGATGGTCGTTGGAAAAATGTGGCTTTTTTGTTGTTCCCGAATGTTGCGTAAATGTGTATGAGTGGATTAAAGCGTTTCAAGATCGGATGGGTTAAAACCAGATTAAAGGGGTTGAAGATCGGCATACAGTCGCAAACAGTCACAAATGCTTGCAAATACCAATTTTGTTATGGCCGACAAGATTTTCCTTATACTTTGGTCTGAGCCAATGCCTTTAAGTCTGAAATTTCTGATTTTTATGTTTTGTTATTTTTTTATCGCATAGCTAGAGGCAATATGATAAATTCCCAAAATTACGGTAAATTGCGCAAAAACAATATCACATGAACAAAAATCATTAAACTCGCAATCGCAATACGACTTACGTGTTATTGAAATTGTGTACGATAGGTGATGATCATGGTATTGTTTCGTGTTTAGACCACGCCAATAAGCTGAAGATCTGAAATGATTGTGCCAAAACAATGAAAATTAACCAAAAAATATCCAAAGAAAATGTCAATGTACCTGATACGAACCTTTAAAGGAAAAAGGGTAAAGATCAGGAGGGGTGGTCTTTTAGCGGGCCGTGCACATAGCCCACCAATTGGGCCCGTTGTGCCCCCGACGGGACCTACAGTTTATCATGGGTTCCGAACCTCGGTCCTCGATCACTTTTAACCCTGGCTGTATCCCGCCCAAGGGCTTCTAACCCTCGGGTTTTGGCACGAGCCTGGCCTCTCTGTACAACCCCGTCCCACGCCTTACCTCGAGTTCTTCCACCAATGGTTGCGGCACAACCTAGTCGCCAGTAATCTACCGACTAGCAAGTGTGTAACTGCACCCTTCAATCACACGGGATATCCGTGCCCACCGGCATGATTACCGGAGTGAATGGGGATATGAACCTTTTTTGGGGTTAAGGATCTGCTTTTCTGAGCACTTCAGGATAATTGGTGTTCTAGCTCCCTGAACAGCGTGGGACTCCGGTATAGTTGAACCACTGAAACCCTACTTGCAGTAGGAATACGATACTGGGAACCTCTTTTGCTTGCTCTCTATTTTAGTTGCGTTGTCGCTGTTTCCGTATTTCAGATCTACCTATATGTTTGGCCATAATCAGGTTGGTGTTTCGGTATTTCTTTCTTATCTATCTTCCATTTCTTCTTGCTCTTTCGTCTCGATTATCCTTGACATGGTGGAATAAGTATGTCCCGCAAACTGATATCTTATGTCGCTCCACCTTGGGCATACAAATAGTGTATGCTCGGCATCATCAGCTAGACTGATTGATCAACATCTATTGTACAGGCTTCACGAAGGCATATGTGATCCGACAGCGCTTGGCATAGGTAGCAGTCAATTCCGCCGTGTTTTCTGTCTAACCATATGCCTGTATTACTGTCCATTCTATGTGTCCATCTTCCAAAGATATTTGATTTTTTTTGTAGTACATTTTATTTTTGTCAAGGGAATATTATCACCATCAAAATCTGATTCGTTTTCCGATTCAACAATGCCAATAGGATCTTGACAAACTTCAGGAGCCTGCACTCCTCTTTCGTCAAGTTTGAAGATGTTGTCATCTACATTGAAGTCTAATCCCTTCTCATCGTCGTCATACTCGCTTTTAAAGTGATGATCTCGTCCGAAAAATTATTTACTTTCATCATCAGAGCCTAAGTCTACATCGCTTTCATTTCATATTTTCTTTAGTTCACCATCAGTTAACGATTTCCTCATATACGCAGGATTATCTGAAAAGCAAACTTAAACTGTGTGTCCAGCAGGAGGGATAAAGGTGATACGAAAAACGTCAATCACAAACTCTAAAGACGGAAAAAATATATTAATTACTTTTCCAATTGCTTAATTGCCTTTACATAAGTACAAACAACAATTGAGCACAACATGATGCTGCTGACTGCCTTATTTATGGAACGTCTGTACAGCAAGTTTCAAGCATCAGAAATAATACATATTTTATATTAGAGCGAAAATAAAAAGTGTTCAGCCGGCTGGGCCTGGGACCGAAGGGTTTATGTTAGCACCGTATATATAAGGAAAAAAACTGAAGTAATAGTCGTAGATCACGACTGGGTGCCTATGAAACTATTCCTGCTACCAGGCGCAAAGGAAAGTTCTAACCTCATTTTTGGGTACGCTTCGTGTATCTGCTTTCATTCCACAGCCACAAGTTTAATTGAAAGAATTCCTTATATCACTTCTTAAGTGGTACGGTGCGGTATCCACTAAAGATTCTGATACACGTGAGTCTTTGATTTCTATCGAGTATTTGAAATCGGATCGTGCCAGACTGGCGCGGCCTACAAGATCTGCGAATATATTACGCAGGCCATGATACTCCGTTTGGATGCCCGGGGCTCACCAACATTTGGCATGAAGATCATAACTGCTGTTGTGGTCTTTTCAGCTTTTGGTATATTTTACATTACGTGCTCAGAAAAAAAAGCCTGGTATTCAGCCAAACGCATTATAATAGGTCACGGTACTCTCACGGGCATATCATAGGCCTTAGCCTTTCGTGGCCTGTGGCACACGCATAAAAAAACGCTGAAATTCTTGAGCGATTGGAAATTAAAGCAAATCGGTGATGCCTTTCTTTTCGTTGTTAGTAGAACTTCTCTTCAGTCAGTTATTCACCCTGATGAGTGCTGTGTTTTGTTTGCTATGGTCATAAGCAAGTCCTCGGTTTAAGCCACCACCACCATGACAATATCGTCAGTGACCCATAGATTAACAACGTAAAAGAGTCGGTTATCAACACTTTTTTATCTGATATCAATCTGGCAGACGAAAAACGGATCAGTCTAGGTTTCTAGATTTCAGTATAATGGAATTACCTGTAGATATTGAGATCAAAGATAGTTTTTTGAAAACAATAGATTCTCAGCCGGTTGGTTGTTTAGATGGCGAAGCTAAACGCGCTGTGCTTGATGTACAAAGTAGCTTGGAGCCTACGACGACAACTGACCTCACATGATTTTGAATTTCAAAACCGACGACATTGAAGAGTTACATCAGCTTCGAAGATTCAAGGATAAAACAACATAAAATAGTCGGATATCAACACTATTTTTTTCTGGAGATGATAAGGATAATGTATGTGATGATAGAGATTTTTATCTGAATGAGGAGCAAACTCAAGATCATCTATCCAACTCTTCCAAGGAAAACGATCATAGAAAGATAGAAACAAATCAAATGGGCAACCTTTAAAAAAGCTAACTTGATAAAAGCATAAAGAAGATAAATCAAAGACTGAAAATGAAAGGCAACGCGTACTTAGAAGAGCTTTCCAAGACACTATTAGAGCAGAAAATTTGAAACACCAAGGGCCTCTAGCTTTTATAGGAAGTCGAAGGAAAGGAAGGTTTTAGGGACCAAAGGCAAACTTTTGCTAGTAATTTGGTTGAAGTACAAAATATTTACTTTTAATTCCACTTGGATCAAGTGGAGTTTAACGTAAATAGCTGGTACAAAAAGATAAAAATATAGAACATATCTGCAAAGTACCACCAAGACAGAAAGAATTTTTTTTCCATTTTTTAATGCACTTTGAAAATAGATAGCGTTATTTATCTTGTAGTGGAAGGCCAAATGGTTCATTCATAATTTCACGGATATATAATGTAATAACTAGGTACTGACTTTGATAAGTTTGATGACACGCAAGCTGATCTTCAAGCTTCAACTTTTGTGTCATTTGTCATTGATTATGTAAAAAGAATTCTTAATGATGGAAGTCATTTATCCTATTAAAATGGGAATAGCATTATGCAGGACGTTCTTTTACTGTCAGGTATGACAGGATGAGGTATGTCGGCGTTCACGTCAATATAAAAATGAAATTTAAAATGTAAGGAAATTTTTGCTCAGTACACCAGAATTTGTGAAGAGGGCAGATTATACACCGAAAAATATGAAGCGGAAGTTATAAAAAAGAGGCTTACGGATTCTGAGAAAAATAACGTTTCTTCTCCAAGACCAGAAAATAACCCGGTGATCCCAATGTTGAGGCCCGGAAGAGTACTTTTGCCAACAATAATGAATACGTCCATCGACTTCACAAAGGAAACCTTAAAATCAAGAAAACGCCATTGGACAGTCTTCAAGAGTTAAACCTGGTCATGCCTGAAGACTGTTGATCGTTTTGTGACAATGTACGGTATGAATAATGTTTTTGTTTTTCATTTTCTTGAAATTTTTAGAGTAAAATATCTGGGACCCAATATTGACTACACTTCCCGCAGTATTGTTTTAAAGAAAACTTGTATTTTTTGCATTGTTTAAATAAATAGAAAACACAAATATTTGAACATGCAGGCTTTTCTCTCTATCATACAGAACTGCATGCTTTCCTTCTAGCTGGAAATACGCAGGTTCAACCAATACCGAGAAAAGTAAAAACATGATTCCAAATAACTACCGTTCAATTGCCTTATATCCCCTCATGTCCAAAGTCATGGAGAAACTTATCAACGAAGAGCTCTTTAAATATCTCGAATCGGCAGGCATCATAAGCGATTGCCAGCATGGCTTCCGCAAGCGCAGATTAACGGGAGATCTCCTGACTTACGGATACTACCTGTGGACCAAAGCCATCGAGAGCTACGGCGAATCTCGTGCAGTGGGCCTCGACATATCCAAAGCATTTGATAGGGTATGGCATGATGGATTGTTAAGCAAATTGACAGCATACGGACTACCACCAGCACTGCTTTTATGGCTTTCTAATTTCTTAAGGCTTTGAAGCATCCGTGTTGGCATTGATGGGCATCTCTCGGATGAATTTAAAGTCAATGCCGGAGTTCCTTAAGAGTGTATATTATTTCCCACACTTTTCCTGCTCTATATCTATGATCTCTTAGACAAGAAAAACAATTCTATTTACAGCTTTGCAGGCGACAGCACTCTTATATCCTCATTCATGTCGCAGACTCCAATGACCGCTGCTTCTTCCCAGCACGAGCGAGAAAATCAGAGTACTGTCATTACTGAGAATATGAGTGCCATCGTTGAATGGGTTGAGGAAAACAATGTCCAGTTTAAATGTCTACTCAAAAAAAATAAACACCGCAGGACCTGACTTATTAATGACAGGACAAACATTGACTCTGGCCTCATCGATAAGCTAGAAATCAACATGTCTTGGCGTAATCACGTCACCAAAATCGAGAAGGCAGCAGTATAATAGCTAGGAGCACTCTATAGAGCCAAAAAGTTGTATACACCTCATCAGCTCTTACTGCTCTATAAGGCACACATAAGACCATCTTTGGAATACTGTTCCAATGTGTGGAGCTCGGCACCCAAACACTTGCCCAAGATATTGGACTCCATACATAGGAGAGCAATCCGTATTGTGGATGACCTAGAGGTGACAAAGGCCTTGATAGCCTTGGACATCGAAGAAAAGTGGCGCACCTATCTCTTTACTATCGATACTACCACGGAAGGTGTTCGAACGAGCTGAGACTTATGATTCCACCCAGAGTTGTGCCAAAGAGAAACACTCGTCAGATACAACATATACTTCAGTTGCGAACACCTAGGATGTCGCTGTTATGGCACTCCTAAATCTGAAGGACAGCCTCGCTCTGGAATGGACTTCCGAGTAACGTCTTTCCCGAAAACTGCAACCTACAGCGCTTCGAGTCCAACGTCCATGGTCTTCTCCGCACACGCACCGCTCGTTGAGTGGCATAGGATTTTCTTTTTGTGTGCGTGCCGAACATTAAGAAAAGGTGATGTCTTCTTCCAATAAATATCGAATATATGGACTAAAAATGCGCATCTCCAAAAACCATGATTTTTAATGACTTAAGAGCATCGATATGCTTCTAAACCGATATGAAACTACCAAGGAACTAAGAGCGTTACTTTGACATCAAAGGCAATAAATCTGCTTTCCATCTGACCAAGACCATTGATAGAATTCTCAAGACCACAGCCGGTACTTATCGCATGCAGTTATCAAGAATCGCATAGATCTTGCAAAATGTGATCTAAGAAAAATTTAGTACTTTTCACGTACTAACTGAAACATGTTAATTGAAAATATTAATATTCCACTCCCATATCATTTGATACAAAAGGATCCCCCTCAATCCAGCACTGCTTCTGAGTACTCCTGCTTGCTGGCAATAAATATTTAAAATAAAGAGCCGTAAATACCGAACAATACTAACGGCTATTTAAAGTATCTGTTTTCACTTGACGTTCAGAGGAAAATATAACATAAATATTATAGGCTGTGCAGGGACTTAGAATTGCTGTAGGAGAACCTCACATAAATCCGAAGGCATATATATTTTAAATAATCTTAAGTAAATTTTGATGCGTTTTGAGGAATCTATAAGACGTAACACTCTTTTGAGCTGCATTGGTGTATTGTCACTCGCACAAAAGATAAAATAATTGTTACTTCCCTTACAAGTGTGGAGAGTGCCTTAAACGCGAAATGGCGAAAACATTACATCCGACTATTTCATCCCGGATAATAATTTGTAATTAATAGGTAATATTCAGTCCTTATGACACAAAACAGATTAATTACTTCTTTTATTAGAATAGCTCAATTTTCCAGAAATCATTGCCATAACTGAACATTGGTTAAATATTGATGAGCCTGTGTTTGTCAAAAATTATACTACAGAAACTAGATTTAGTTGAAGTAATATATCTCATGAAGCTACTATGATAATGTGCATTATAAGATCCTTTACACAAATAGTGCACTATATAAAAATCGGCCTTTCCCATTGGTCGATCCGCATGGCCCTCCGCTCGCTTCGCTCGCTACGGGGCTCAAGGAAAGGAAACTAACCAGGTGCTAACCCAATCTAACCCAAGACATACCCAAAATCAAGAATAAGAGCTGCTTAGAAACATAATCTTTAAAAAAAAATAAAAAAAGCGACGGAGTTCGAACCCGCGTTTTCCAGGTGAGACCCAACGATCTAAACCTCTACACCACAAGAGCTCTTGACAGAAATCGATTGCATCACGCAGACATATCGTAATACGAGATGGATCGACCAATGGGAGAGGTCGATTTTCACATAGTGCACTATTTGTGTAAAGGATCTTTAAATGCTGATAATGTCTACTAACAACGACTTTTCGGCAGTAAGGCAGTAACTAAGATCGATAATTTATTGTCTGAGAAGGTATGTGAATTTTCCATCGTCTATCTTAATGCTTATGACTTCTATCTTGTTTGTATTTACAGAACGCCTGACAGACATGCATATATTCAGTCAAAGATTACTGAGCTTGCTTGAGTCCCTGCCTTTAAAAAGCAAATTAATTTTGTGTGGCGACCTTAATGTTAACTTTTCCAGTGTATGTGCTGCTCAAGAATCTCTTCTGTCCATTTTCGACACCAACTAGAATAACTAAAACTAGTTCTAGTACTATAGACTATGTCGTGTCATCTTTTGATCCAGAATTCGTTGACTGTGCTGTCTCTCGGGTTTCTCTGATCATGAGGCAGTATTAACAAAATTTTCGCTAAAATCCAAATGCAAATTTACTTCGCGCAAATTATACCATATTTTTTCGGACAAAAATTTTCTAAATTTCAGGCATCTATGTCTAATAACTGACTGGGTTGTCCTCTCTGATGATGTCGATACCGAATTTTCTAGATTTATAAAATCTTTATCTTTATCTACTCTGGCGCTCAAACCCTTTCCTCTTAAGCTTATCAAAATTAAACAACATAAACCCTGGTCAACTAAAGGCTTACGCACACCTGCGAAGAACATGCGTTCATTATCTCACCTAAAAAAATACTCGGACAGCGTCTTGTTCCATGATTACGTGAAACTTTACAAAAAAGTCTATCATAAGACTATAAAAGCTGCCAAAGAATCATGGTATATTATGAATGACTTAAGGAATAAGACTTCTTCGTCTAGCATAATCGCTAATTCATTTGAGAACCTAAACAATTACTTTGTAAATGAGGCTAAAGATTTTAATGAATACCATAACTCTTTCTCATGATCCACTTTCATATCTTTCTAATGCTAATGTGAATTTGCACAGCTTCCTCTTTACGCCTGTAGCATTTGCTGAGCTTCGCAGTACAACTAAAGACATTAAAAACAAATCCTCATCTGGGACTGATGGGCTTACTCTGAAAATGTTTTCAAACCTGCCGGAATGCACATTAAACCATCTTAGTCATTCCAAAATGAGGTTTTTCCAAAGACAGCAATAATTATTCCTTGCATAAAGAAGGAGATAAAGACCATTATTAAAGATCATTGAACGATTGGTTAAAAAAAGGCTTCTATCTTTTCTCTCTAAATATAAAATACTTACTACCCATCAGTTTGTATTTTTTAGTAACAAATGCACAAATGATGCTATGTTTTCCCTCTTTAATTATGTATACTTCAACCTGAACAACCATCACTCTACAGCAACAATTTTCTGTGATTTCTAAAGCTTTCGATTGTGTAAATCATAATATCTTAATTAATAAATTGTAGTACTACGGACTCAGAGGAGTGCCTCTCGAGTGGTTTAAGTCATATCTTAACAACAGAAGTTAGCTTGTGAGGGTTGATACGTCGATGTCTTCTTGCAAGCCAATAGATTGTGGAGTATCCCAGGGTTCAGTACTAGGCCCTATTTTGTTTAGTATCACTAGATTTCCAGCTAAAGTTTGAACTTGAACTTCACAGATTTCTACTTTAAAAATTATCTTTCTCAGAACTTTAACAAATCTCTCGTAGATTCGACTTGTACTACTGTGGATAGGAAACCTCTGAGTCCGCGAACAATGTGCTCAGAGCGAGACTCAGATTAGGGTAAGGATCTTATGATAGGATAGCACCCAAAACGTATAATGTGTACTGCCCAGGAGCAGTCTTTTAGGTGAGACACAAAGTCTAATGAACTGAACGTTCTCTAGCGTATTTATATCATATATTTAATACTCCATATGATTTATATCATAAAATCTGCTGAGCGTTGCATGTTTAAGGTTGAAAGTCGCTCGCGTTGCCTGCTCGAGTTGTTTATAGTTTGCCATTAATGTAAGTATTACGGATTCAGAGGAGTGCTTATCGAATGGTTTAAGTCGTATCTTAACAACAGAAGGCAGCTTGTGAGGGTTGATACGTCGATGTCTTCTTGCAAGCCAGTAGACTGTGGAGTACCCCAGGGTTCAGTACTAGGTCCTATTTTGTTTCTGCTTTTTATCAACGACATTGCTTGTCTAGACATTAGCGGTAAAGTCTGTCTCTTTGCGGACGATACTAGTTACACTTGGAACAACCCGGATATTACGGCGCTTAACAGAAGTGTATCTAGTGACTTAATCACCATTAAATCATG
>MU185867.1:75274-102422 GCA_016904865.1 Pissodes strobi | reverse complement strand
AATGTGTTGCTTCAACTTCTGTAAGTTTCAATAGTACATGGTTACCTTTGCTAAAAACTGAAGTTGATAAGGGACACTTAAAAATTAACTAATCCTTTCAACAAAAATCATTAAATTCTTCAAAAGCGAATAACACCAAATTATATATATATAAAACTTCAAAAACAAATTAATTTACCAAATAACACCTTATTATCAAACTAAATACCAGTTACCCAGTAATTAAATATGGCATTATAATTGTCATCTTGTCAAAGTCAGTTTAAAGCCTGACAATCTGCAAGAGCTTTTTACTGTTTTATTGTATTTGCTAACCATTTTCATTTTTAGTTTTTTGCTTTTCTTGAAAACGGTATCCGACTAGATACCGAATCGAAGAAATTAGGTACACATTTCATTAGGGTCACTAAACTTGCACTTGTGCAGTTTACATCCTTGAGCCTGGGCCGAAGTGGCTCTATAACAATTCAAACCAAATTCAATCATTTGTGGAGCCAAAGGCAATCAATTACAGGGTAAGCATAAAATATTTAATAAAGGAGAATTAGTCCAACTTTTAACTACGTGATTTTTTGATAATATTAGTCATAATAATAAAAATAATAATACCTATTAATATAGATAGAGAAATGGCGGGACATCGGCAAAAATTACTTGAAGTATATACCAGGGAGTTTCTGGAGTAGATGATTACGCAACAGCGAGTGTCTGATCAGTATTGGACCATTTTTCGAAACAATTTAGTGCCAAAAGATCGGCAAAACTTCATTAGAACTGAGGTTGAAAAATAATTCACACACCTTGACCATACTGGGCATAGCTTTACATTGTACATCCACCTCAAATGCTGACCAATTCTACGGACACAGGGTTGCACAGAAAAACAAAGCGACGTTGCCGTTTTTTTTATCGCAGTGGCACAAATACTAAAGGGAAATTCCGTTGCGCGTAAAACCTTTTTAAATGTGTTAGCAATATATAATAAATAAGATTGTGTCTACCCTTAAGGATGGTTCCAGCGCAACATGTGTGCTCTGACTTGCTCGCCAGCCTGGGAGTGGGTTAAAAATTTACTCGTGACCAGGGCGCCATCAGTTTGAAATAACTAAATCCGCAGAGCCAAAGCAGAAGATCTTCGGCCTTAAGAATCCTTAAGGGCCATTTAAAAATCAAGCGACTATTAACTATCAACTATCAACTACACTTGCTTGGCTGAGATATTTCAGAGCAAATAAAAGACAGTAACGTTCGTGCAGGTTTTAAAGTTTATTGGCGTTCGTTAGGCTTGGCGTTAACGTGTTGTCATATCTCTTTCATTAAACAAAATGAATTAGATACATAAAAAAAAGAATGTAAGAGCTTAATATTTGGAAACAAGTAATAACCTATATGTTCATAAATATAGAACTAGAACAGTTGCTCTCTCCTATAGGTATTCTTCGAGGAAGGAAACGGCGTATTTTGTTCCGGAATTCACCGCACGTGGCCAGTCACCAAAATAAATTTGACTTCAGGTAAAAAGCAACCAATCCACAGTCAAATCATTTACTACAGCAACCTAGTAACTATGCCACTTCTTAGCCCGAAATAAGTATTATCCCACTTAGGGCGAATTAGAAACTCTTAAACTTTTTATCGGGCATACGCGCTACCTCCTCTTTGGAGGGTTTACCAAGAAAAAGAACGAGGCCAAGCCAAAATGGTCCACCAAAGACATTCGTTTAACATCAAACTGATGGTAGCATATCAATCAATTATGTTGTTTCTTGTTGGCTTGGACCGCAAACACATCAAAATCGCACGAAGATCACTAGAGAACATGTACATCTGGCAACGTTCCAAGAGTATCCCTTTCATTTATTATACCCGTCAATATGCATCCAACAATTATTGTTTTTGTACAATGAATTATTGTCAAGTCAGCCGTTTCATCTGACGCTTGAAAGTTATATCAGAAATAAACAGTGACTGAATTTTAACTTTTCCTATTAAATATTGAAACAAACCCAGGAAAATAACCGACAAATTCCGAAACCAATGTTTGTGACAACCATGAGACTGTTTTTAATGTATATTATCACCGAGAAAGCGATTATTCGCAAAGGGTAAGAGATTTAATTGAACGTTTTAAATATTTTTCTCGATAGCGAGGGCCAGAATACAGTACGATTTAGTGATTGATTAAGTGCTAAGCCAGTGAAAAGGTTCACAAAGCCCGATCGATGCTATAAAACAGAGAAAATCAAGTTACGTATACGACTATCGTGCTTTCAATTTTTCCTTATAACAGCTCGATAAAAGGCTCGGGTTATGCAAGATCTAAACGAGCAAGTAGTATTATAGTTAGTTTGACAGACTAGCATAATAGATGTAGGATTTAAGGTGAAATAACTGACTTTATGTGACCTCTATCTGTTACATGTGTTCATGCTAAATTGACATGTAACAATCCTATGGCACTCGACGAGCGGTGTGTGTGCGAATATGTTGATTGACACGATTCTTGAATAGTAGTAGGTTGTAATTAGGGGGAAACAGATGTCTTGGAAGTGAGTTCCACAGTGATGCAGTGCGCCAGACAAAGGAGTCCTTGCAGTTGTACAACGAACGGGTGCGCTCTTGTCATCTGCCGCGACTGTCTGGCAGGCGTTGCTGGGGGCGGAATGATGCAGGCCAAGTTCCGAAAACATCTGGCAATAAAATATCTGTAAAGGATATCCACTTATCGCTTCCAAGTTCTGATGGGGTTCTGGGTGCACCGGACGATGCGAGTAGGCTTATGCATTTACCACCTAGAGTCGCTTCCAGTAGAAGCATCGGCCTCAGACTCATTCCTTTGGTGGTCCCTAGTCTGTAAAGGAAAATGGGGTTTGTTGGGTCACTTCCCAGTTGCGAGCTCCAGACTTTGTACTTTGGTGTTCTCCAGCCAGGAGGAGAGCGACGGGATTTGATGAGCCACATCCCGTGGCAACTTGAAATGGCGGGGTGTCACTCCCGTATCAAACTGCTCTCACCAGTTTGACGGTCCTGCCTGTTAATACAATGCAGCTCCACTTGTCACAAACTGTCATTGCTCAGCTCCAGACCTCGCGAATAACTCCACCCCGAAATGAAAACGTCATGGCAACAATTCATTGGTACCGATTTGCTATATAGGCAATTGATAGTAAGAATATCAAAGTCGTCTAAACGTCTAGCTTCAGTAGTACGGCGCGCGGTTAGTCAGTGATATTGGGACCAACCTTGCATTTTGAGTAGAGCATTGAGACTTGGCATAGTGGTAGTGCATACCCATACCTCACTTTTAAGAAGTGGAACCAAATTTGCAACCACGGGAGAGCAGTTGTATAGCGGGTTGCATACCTGCCAGGGGCAAATTTGATACAATCGCTAAGCGAACACACCCGACCGTTTCTATGGGTGAATATGATAAATATTACTGGAGGTGTTCTGGAACGTAACTGGACCATGTGCCAGCCGCGTCGTGGCAGGTTGCCTACCCTCTAGGCGCAGAAACTAATAAAATCGATTTTGTAGTATTAAGCTAAGGTTTTTTGTGAGTGATTCCATTGCCACAGACAAAATATAAATAAATCGGCTCCCAATGAACCTATACACTGTTTTTAAACAGGGAGAAAGTGTTTAAACAGTATGGTCATAAATATAATAATCTCAAAACAGTTAACTTTAGGTTACCTCAGTTTTAAGATGGACAGAAAATTATAAGATTTGGGAAAGCGATATTTAATACAAACAGACAGTTTAATAACATCATTTAAAGTGTTTAACATTAATTCCAATTCGTTATTAGTGGATAATATTATTCATTGTACTAGACGTAATCACAGAATGTAATAATACTAAATCTATTACATCACAAATTTGAGTCATAAATATCAGACTTTGGCGCTTTTTTTGCATTAATCAAGGTCCTTAGGGCACGGGCAACTTCCAAACTCAGGAAAGAACTTTAGATTTAGTGCAGTTGCATTTCCCGGCGCATTTATTTTTACATATTCATGACACAAGCCTTTCTTTACAAGCCTCTTGTGCTGTAGCCTTAGTTCTATAGAGCACCCTCCATACTTCGCGTCGGCTTTTCAGCCGCACACTAACGGTAATGAATGGCAGGTTCAGGATTGGGGCCGGTCTGGCCTTCTGCGCGTCGTAAGAAACCTTTAGAATTTGGAGATCCAGGGAATCTTCGGTCGGAGAAATATTGTCTAGAGGTTTTCCCTTAGCGAAGAGCGCCCGAAGACATTTGGTGAGGCTTTCGTACTGCGTAACAGTATAAATTGTATTTAAAAAAAGAATAGAGCTGAATTGCGGTACATATGAAGCAATACGTTTATACATATCTGTTGGGGAAACACCCCAACACGTGTATAAACTATTGTTTTTCACCGTATAGTTTGGTGATAACACCCTGTATGTATGTAGAATGAATGAGCCATAATAAATCCATGAATATATTTATTTCACCCCGGGTACAACCCAATTTGTACATTTAAATCAGCAAATTTCACGTTCTTTAAAACCCCTTAGTCCAAACCTAGACGGATGAACCCTTAATGCGATCCTGTACACTAGCTCTGTCGGTATAATAGATTGCAATATAGCCAACTTTCACTAGTAAAGGAAAACGTTTGTAATCGTTTTCAATTTAATGTATTTTTGTCTCCGTCAGAATTAGTCTGTCAAATAAAGAAAGAAAACAGCTTCTACCCTTGTAATTTCAAATGAATTCAGCAAAGAGCCAAATCCCCACTCTTTATTTGATCGTGGCGCCAGTAGCCGCTCGACGAAAGAAATAATTCAAGTTAGTGCACTGCAAACACTCCACGTTGCTGGGTCGGTCGTGCTACCGAGCTCTAGCAAGTGCCTCTTCGCGCCAAAAGGTCAAATTCCTTTTTGGGCCAATCTCTCTTGTATGCACAAATACTAGAGAATATTTCGTGCACCTCAGTTATCTTTGTCCAAGGTTGGACAAAGACTTCCTTTTGAGCTTATTTAAAGCTATTCTTCGAAGTCAGAAACGATAGCGTCCCCGTTCCCGTTGGAAATTGGAATATAAAATGGCGGAAGGCAGACTGACATTCCTGGTCGAATTCCTGTAAAGCAAGGCAGGTAAAGCAGTCAAAGTGGAAAGGTATGCTGTGTGAAAGTTGCTAAGTTGGAGAACGAAGTATAAAAATAAGAAAGATAGAACACTAATTTTTAAATCAAACAATCAAGATTCTTCAGTGGACATTTCTAAATTTAAGAAACCTTCTGTAATTGTAGTTTTATACGTGAACGAATGATGAGTGATTGAAACTTTTAGTCTAAGAATTGTACATATATATTTTCTATTTAACACTGTTGATTTATCTCCATTATATTTAAATGCAATTTACACCTGCATTATTAAATTATATCAATACCGAATACATGTTTCAATTTCTCTCACCACCCTATGTTATACTGTCCATTAAAAGTGGTTAATTAAAATACCACACCCTTCTTTATGGTTTTAAGCAATAATAAAAGAATTTGTTTATCCCGACCAATATCTGTAGATATGGGTACTCACCGGTAGTACATAGCCATGACGAATCGCTGTATTCCAGTCTTTGCATCCTCTACCTCTCCCTGCATCAGCATCTCTAGGAAAGGAATGACTTCAGGGTGCAACTTTAAGATATTCCAGTCATGTAGAAAGAGAGTACATTGTAGTTTCCTCTCATAGTATGGAATGCTGAGAGTGCACCAGATAATGCTGGCGCTGCAAAGAACTAATTAGTTAAATGATGTTTTTTATTCCAAGTTTATTTTTATTCATTTTACAATGTTATAATTACCTAATGCCGATGAAATTTCGTGAATAGCTAGATACTTACGTTGTTTCCCAGTGAATCCATAACTCCTCGGGCTCTTGTAGTTTGTTAGCCCAGCATCATATAACTAACATAACTACATCTGTATCTGATGTTCTAATCAGAACCTTTCTGTATCCACATTTTAGCATGTGAGCCAGATGCACAAACATGCGAGAGTCGGCTTCTTCATGGTTACATGGAGTAAGACCAGTTATATCAACATCTCCATGGTTTGACGTTGTGAAGTTGTTAGATGTAGACACAAAAATGGACTCATTCTTTGGTGTGTAAGTAGATATGCTCCTAGCGAGAATGCGATACAGATCAGTTTTGTTATCGGAATCCCGGAGGAAGCTCGTCTAGTTCGCTGGCATTTTGGTGTCCATCTCCACTCGCAGCTTGGGACCGATTCCTCTCTTCTCGCGGATCAGCGCTTTCAGGCTATTCTTAAGATACCTTTTTGATCACAGATTTTTATGTTAAACTCGAGCAATGTATCTTATATATAATTCAAAGTACTTACAAATCCCCCAACTATAACCAATCGGGAGCCAGTAGAAAATTTGTTTTCAATGAATGCAAAGAAAACGTTTTTGACAAAGTCATAGAAAAGCAGGCAAAGACCAACAACAACAACATTTATTACTATACACACTTACAATTTAGGTGGCCTGCTAACACACAGTTACAGGCAGCTAGCGCCGCATTTCACGCTTTTCCAAGCGTGATTGGTAGGAGCGCATCGCTGTCATGCCTAGGGCTAAAACTAACCTATCTATACTACCTAACAGGGTACCGTTCAATACCGCTGCAATCTGCTTCTCTGGGTTATTTACCCTTTAAGCCTAGTTATGTTCGCATTACCGAGAGGCTACTGTAATAAGGATTGTTTTCCATGAAACAAAGTGTGCCGGGTTATAACAGAGGAAAATACTATATGAAAAAACCTCTTTCACGTTTCTTTGGATTTTCTAGCAGGGGGGCATCAGGATGCCCTATTATGAGGGGTGTGTAGTTGGTAAATTGCTTGGGAGACATTGCCCATTCAATCAGGGACAAAGACCCGGCTTCAGCAAGTGTATAATATTGCTTCTCCATCCAAAATCTTGGTTTGGACATTGGGGCATTCTGGTGCAGATGTAGGCAAGGGAGCGAGACATTGATTCAAAAGCCATTCGTATTTGAGAATGCTGGTGGAAATTCGTGGTTCTTGTGAGTGAAGAACTTGTCGAAATTTGCCGGGCGTTTGCTACTGATTTCAACGTAAAATCTACTAAACAGGTCATTTATAGTTTGCAATGGGTTAACTTGGATCTTTGATCCATTGTTGTCATTTGGAACTCCAAAATAGCTAAAAATGACTAGCTCATTTTGTTTAATTGGCTCATGGATTGACACAGCTCCTTGCTCAATTCTCTTAAGTACTGGTATCGCATTAGAGTTTCTATAGTCATCGCAGTCTGCTTAGAGCTTTCAGAGCAGTACTTACGATTATTCAAATTGGATAAATTGTCGGTACTCAAATTTGTGATGTAATAGATTTAGTATTATGACATTTTGTGATTACGTCTAGGATAATGAATAATATTATCCATTAATAACAATATGGAATGAATGCTTAACGCTTTGAATGATGTTTAACTGTCTGTTTGTATTAAATATCGCTTTTCTTAATCTTATATTTTTCTGTCCATCTTACAACTGAAGTAACCTAAGTTAACTCTTTTGAGATTATTATATTTGAGCATACCGATTAAAAAAAAAATTCCCTGTTTAAAAACAATGCATGGGTCCATAGGAGCTGATTTATTTATATTTTTTCTGTGTAAAATGGAGTCAGCTTTACGCTGCAAAATCGATTTCGTTAGTTTCTGCGCGAAGAGGGTAAGCAACCTGCCGCCACGCGGCTGGCACATGATCCAGTTACGTTCCAGAATACCTGTCGTAACCTTCGTGAATGATATTCACCCATAGAAACGGATGGACGTGCTCGTTTAGCAATTTTTTCAAATTTGCTCCTGGCAGGTATGCAACCCACCATACCGCTGCTATCCCGCGGTTGCAAACTAGGTTCCACTTTTTAAAATTGAGGTATGGGCACGACACATATAACAACATATGCCGTGGTATGGGTATATACTACCAATGTGCTAAATCTCAATGCTATACTCAAAAATGCAAGGTTGGTTTGACTAACCGCCGTACTATAGCCATTCATACAATGAATACCAGAATGTTATCAGAATATATTGAACTTATAACATCAATAGACGACCTAAATATCTTATACTACTGGGATACACTAACATTTTCCAGGGTATCTGGAGCTAAATTAAGATCAAGAGGTAGCATAGATGTGAAAAATAGATCTAGATCTATAGATTTAGATCTCTTTCGATGTCACCATGGATGAAGAGGGTGCAGGAAAGAGTCGACGAACTGAGGGAGGGTATTGGCAAACACAATAAACATTTAGGCGGTACAAAGTCAAACAGACTAGAAAACCCAATAAGAGCATTATTAGATAAATACCGATGCTGACGCGCTGTGATACCAACAAAACCTCTGAAAAATCTCCTGACACCTTATTACGTCGTGCGTGTACTCTGAATGAATGAGGAGATAAAAACTGCGTTACGGCAGAAAAATAGATAACGTTCATCTCAACAGAACGGAGAAAGGCTTTAACAGAGGCTATCAACCACAGTGCCCTTTCGACGAGTGATGCAGTTGGGTTTCTTGTGGAAACAGCTGACAATTTCGGTATTTCAAATATTACCACGGGCTGGCTGAAAGAAGTAAAAATGCAACGCACAAAGATTTAAAGAAATGATTTATCAACAATTTATAGAAAAAGAAGTAAACGAAGTTATTAAATAGTTATACAATAGAAAAGCGCCAGGATCCGACGACGGCGCGGCGGCGCGTCTTGCAAAATTACTGAGGTTTGAAGATAGATTATATTTTGGTCAATCCATCCAAAATGCTTATATTCTTGACTCATGGCGTAATTTACCTACTGACTAAAGACCCCAATAATATCAGCCATATGGCTGATGCATCCAAGTACCAACCGATTACGTACCTGCCCATACTGTATAAGGTTTTAACTTACTTCAACGTATTGTATGCGGAACGCTATCCTAGGGGGATGCACGAAGCATTCAATAGGCTGTAAGGAACAACTAATAATTGATGGTGTTATATGCAACCAAGCGTACAAGAAGAAAATAAATTTATGTATCGCCTATATCAACTTCAAAAAGGCCTTCGACTCAGTGTCACATATGTGGCTTCTAGAAATTCTGATCATATATAAAATAAGCCCAACCATAATTGGTTTTCTTTGGCACGACATGGAAACCTGACGTACAGAATTACAAATTATCGATCCAGAATTCATTCTGAAGATCGACATTATCAACATCAAAAGAGGAATCTTTCAGGGTGATTCCTTGGGCCAGCTGTGGTTTTCATTCTCTCTGAGCCCCCTGTGTAACATCCTGAACTTCATCAAATATGGATTTAACATCAAAGGAAATGATAAGACGATACTTAAACTGAATCACTTACTCTATGTGAATGATCTAAAGCTAATGGTAGCCACGAAGACACAGCTAAATCAACTGTTAGATTGTTGAAGGTTTCTTAAAAGGAATTCAGATGCAGTTTGCAATTGATAAGTGTAACATCATTAACATAGTGCGTGGAAAGCTGCAAGCGAGTAATTATCGAAGATTAATCATCAATTGATAAAAAAAGACATACCATCTGAATTCGAGAGAAGGGCCAAACACTTGGTAAAAATGCAACTGAGTAGCAAAATCCTTCTTAGAGCAATCAACAGCGCGTGATCTGGAGGATCAGGACTAACGGAGATTGCCAGACTGTGGGATCATTAGATCATTAATTTGCAAAATTACTTCATAGCGAAAGCTGAAGAGTGAGAATTGCGCGTGCCGCTGCTTTTTTTACTAGTGAAAATGTCTCCAGCCTCAGCACTCGCCGAAGAGAGAAAACTTGCAGAAATGGCGAGAAAAGCAGCTTCAGAGAAGGCATCCGAATGAGGTCATGCCAGAATCATTTGGACAGATGTGCGTCGAAAGATTGGCTGGCCTCATGAAGATTGTTCCCAAAGACGCAAGGCAGTCAAGATCAAGTGGTTTCAACAAGGAACTACCTGAAATACATGGTCAAAGATGTCCAAATAGGGAGCGGTAAGTGCAGACATGGATGCAAAACAACGGAGTCCATACAACACGTTACTTGAAGACGTAAGATTGTCTTGAATGTGACTTCCGACTCTAGTAGAATCGTACAACCTTAACTGGTCACACGATGATGTATAATAGACCAGATATCATCCTCGTGAACAAATCCTCCAAGGTTGCAATCTTCGTGAAAGTGTCAGTAACAATTACCTAAAAGCTGCTCGGAAAGAACGCTGAGAATATTTCCAAATACAGAGAGTTGGAAGTCAGAGTGAAGAGGCAGTGGCAATAATAATTTCATCAACTGCAGTTGAGCCGAAATGCCTGCAAGGATATTTTGAAAAGTTACGGCTACTGACTGAGTGGCTGGTAACCTGTACAAGCCAATTCAGAAAACTGTCATCCTTTCGACCGTGAGAACTGTTTCGAACTGCATGAAAAGTCCCCCTAATTGGAAATATCAGGAGTGTGTTCTCAAAGGATGTTATAGTACTGAAAGGGTTCCAGCGCACTTTAATCCCTCTGATGCTTAACGCATCTGGGACTAAGTGAATTTCTCCACTTAGAGGCGGTGCGAATGCCAAAAGGCATGCAAGTCGGATAATAATAATAAGACTAGACCTCACATTACTGGACGTACTGATACCAACATATAACAATACCAGCAAAAATAGACCAAAAAATCAGGAACATTTACCCCCTTTGCAATAGAATGGGAAAGAATCTGGAAAGGGGAAATAGTGCAAATCATTCGATTCATAATATCCACAACATGCATCACACATAAAACCTTGACGTAGTATCTGAAATAACTTTAACTAGAAACAGAGATGTATCATCACATACAGAAAGCGATAGCCTGATCTCTTCTTAAGCAATAAGCGCACTAAGCAGACTTGGTGAACACGCACCCGTCTGCCCAGGGGGAAACTGGGAAAAACCGGAGAAAAAATTAAAAATGTTCATAATCGTACAAGGGTGTTGGTAAATTGGTTCCCAGTAGGTAGAAAATAAAAGAGTAGTTTCAAACATCTGTTAATAATATGTAAATCGGTTCCTAAACCTAAAAAGATTGTTGGTAAATTGGTTCCCCAAATCAATGTGAATGTATTGAAATTTTAATTTGCATTTTTGCTCTATGGCTATACTTTGGGTTAGTTTGAGTTAGTTTGGGTTAGTTTATTTTCACTGTGCTGGTACCTATTAAAGATTGAAATTATAAATGTTATTATTTTATATTATATTATTTGGTATTTTTAATGTAATACACTATGTTGTACTTTGTAAAATAAACAGATTTATAAAAACGCGGGAACCAATAATTTACAGCTAAAGATCAGGTAAAACTTCTTCTTAATTTGAGAACCAATTTACGTGTACCCTCATACAAACCTCACTTGAGATGGAGAATATGACAAGAAGAAGTATAGTACCACCCTACTGGTACTATATTTGACCGAAAATTATTCCTTTATCCATTTTTATAATTTTACGACTCTATTGTGCTCCGGAAAGTATAGTGTAGATGCATGTAGCCGAAGGTATATTTTACTTATGAAATTATTGTGTCCACTCCATATATAAATAAATGGTCTTGGAACCTGCACGGTGCGGTATAATTGAGGTTGTGTGCTGTCAAGAATTTCTAACTAGAATATAATTCAAACTAATCCAAATTAAATGAAACTAACTTAAACTGACCAAAATCCCCGATACTAAATTAGTTTGGATTTGTTTGGTTTGTCGGTCTGGTTTGAGTTTTATTTTGCTAAAAATGCGCATTTTTTGTTAATATGGGTTACTTTAGATATGCCTGGATTAGCTTGTGCTAGGTTTGACTAGTTTAGATTAGTTTTAAAAAGTTTCGGTTAATTTGGATTAAATTGAATGAATAGCATATATCAAAAATTCCAACTAACTCGTCTAAGCTATTTTCAACACACAAAGTACTCTATTTAGGTGTTAAGCTAACAATGTTTAATAAAAAATGTGACGGGGCTTTACTTAGGAGTAATTATGTAGAATATTAACATCACGATAAGTAATAAGCAATTTTCAACTTAACTTTTTTATTAAATATAAAACACTAATATCTATTGCAAAGAAATGTTTATAAGGAAGCTTTACTGTTATATTGTTACGTTTTTCCCGTGAGTTTAACTATTTTAAAGTAATATTCTCTTAATTATGTATCACTGTATACAATTAAACACACTAAACTATTCTTATAGCTTTACAACTAATAGATCTTTACAACTCAACAATCAATTATTAATTAGCTGCAACACGCGTTCTGGGCGCTATTTATATCCAGTCGAATATATATCGGGGCTATACGGACGCGTCCGAGCCGGTTTTCGGTCGGGCCGCACTATATCGAGAAAATAACAGCTCAGGAATCTTCTCGGTGGAGGGTGATTCATGTGAAAATAACGTAGACGTGGCAAGCTAATTGTATAGGGTAGCCTAGAAGCATACAGATGGTTGCCAGCCGTGACAATATTATTATTATGATTTTCATCTATTCAGCCGAAATAAAATGTGGCTTACTATATTTTCCAAAAATTGCCATGTATTAACTTAATTGAATTCAATCCTGTTTCTTAACTTTTATAAACAGGACACGTAAAAATGTTAACGGGAATCCGAAGTTGGAAGGATTTTCGCGTATGGAATGTAGTTTTTGAGTGCCTTCCTAACCTAATAATCTCATTTTCACTAGCGTCTATTTATTTGAGAATGTGGTTCTGTGCGTCTGTAAATGCTGATAAAAGTTTATAATGGCTAAAACACCAGGTGTTTTACCCCTTTAAACTATTGGCATTTACGAGAAAAACTAGACATTCCTTCCATTACAAAATATGACGGCAAGAAAAGTGTATTCTTCGATTATTTTCCTTCATTTGATGTTTTTGTAAGGTAGATAATAATTTATATAAGTAGTAATGTAAGTGTAATTGCGGTCAAGCAAGTCAAGGTATGTTGGAGCTATTTTTGTAATATTACGGCTGTACTGGCACTTCTTCACAAAATTCATCTGTAACATACCTATTCAGTCCTCGAAATAAATTGTTATTCGAAATTTGTACCTTTGTGAATAAAAAAAATCGATGATTCATAAAAAAAGCACAGACAAAATTACTAGACTCGGTTAATATCTCAAAGAATGCCGAAATTTAGCGAATTTTGTGAAAAATTCCGCAGCCCTAAATTGAGATGTATCAGCCTTTCCGTAAGCTTTAATTAAATTGTTATTTAAAATAAAAAATGTATTGTCTGTATTGGTATAGCTTTAATCTAGATACAAAGTAATACTTGAGTATTTGCTAAGTGTAAAGACTGACTATATTGCAACTAGTCCGTTTGTTGCGACCCGTAATATTATAAGTATGTCAAAATAATTAATGTCATATAATTGCACAAGTATATTTAGTTTCTTAATGGGTTCTATATTGAATAATTCAATGCGCAAATAGTATGGGAATTACAACCTGAGCCGTAAGCGAGTGTCATTAGAGCCATCATAATAATGGAAAATAAGTACTTTAATTTTCAAAATTTATGAAGTAAATAGTAAATTGATGCATTTTAAATATTATGATCAAGGCAATCTTTGATGTTAATCAAATATTGCTGTAATGTTACATTTTCATTGGTTATAAACTCCTACTTAATAAAAATCTGTATTTTGATGGATCTCTTAAAGCAGGGCCGGATTTAGCCTTTGAACCGATCCGTGCAAAAGTAAAGAATTGAGCCCCTATGGAAGTACAGTGTAAGCATTTTTGGTTTTGCAACCTAGTGGTCTTACCTTGAAAGTAGGTTTCAATATGTCTTGTTCTTCCCCCTGTATAGGGTGTATTACAACATATATTACATCTAAACAGTACACATTAAAACAATTTAAAATTAGCACACATTCTTCACTAAATATCCCTCTTATCGTTAATGGCATTTCCGTCTTTATAGATTGCAATAATTTCAATAATTTCGCTTTTTTTGGTGCTGGCTCCGCTGCGCGTTATTTCTTTGAAATTAAAAGTATGATTTTTTGATCTCTCGTCGGGTGAGTATTGTTTTTTATCGTATTTGTGTCCTTTCACTTTGCTCTCTAAATATTGACTGGCTTGCCCAATATACACACCATCACAGTTCTCGCATGGTATCTTATAAACAACATTACTTTCTTATTTTTGGGTGTTTTTAAGTTTTAAGAAGTTATTTGATAGCAAATTGTGGGCCGTATGACAGATACATATATTATGTTTCTCAACAGGCTTTTTTATGGGCTGTGATAAACCGTTAATGAAGGGTCGGTCGTAAAATGAATTTTTTGTTGCTATTTCCTTTATTTTGGATTTTATTTTGTATTAAATCATAGTATTTGTGTATTCGTTTTATTAATGTGTTATTTATTTTTAGCGCGTTTTTTGGCTTTTTTATTGCTTTTTTTCGAAATTTTATATCGGATAATTGAATACCTTTGTCTGTGAGTCCAATGTTAAGGTGTGATAAGAAGTTCAAATAGCGTGAGGATCAAGTTTCTTTTGTATACCACACTGTCTGGATGTTTTCCGTGTTGTGGTGCAACGTTACGTCTAGAAAATTTATTTTATTTTCTTCTATTTCAATCGTGAATTTCAGTTTTTCACGGTAATAATTGAATTTTGTTAAGATATCTTTTATTTTATTTTCGGGGGCAGCTGTGATAAAGTCGTCCACGTAACGGTAAGAGAAGGGGATGTCATACTCTACTTTCTCGAAAATTGATGACTCGAGATTCTCCACTACCAGGTGCGCAACTACAATGGAGGCGGATAAATCCATCGCCCAACCCCTGTAAATGTTGTTTTAATAATATACATATGTTGAATTCAAGATCAGTTCAGTGGCAGTGATATTTAAGGGTATATCAGTATATTGTTTTATTAGGCTGGTGGTGCCCAGAACTATGGGTGGATAAGGACAGAACATCAAGCGATACTAATCGATAGTTTACCGAAATTTGTATGGTCTTAAGTTTTTCTTTAAATTGAAAAGGGTCTTTAATGTAGTAATCATTTTGGTATACTATTCTATTAAGAATGTTTTTTTTAGAAATTTAGGAAATGCGCTGAATGGCGATTGAATACATGAAAATATTGGTCTGAGCGGAATATCTTCTTTATGCAATTTAGGGAGTCCGTAAGTTTTTGACGGTATGAATTGAATTTTTAAGCTTTTTGCTGTGGTGGTGGCTCTTTCCCATTTGCCTATTAATTCATTATTCCTTTTTTGGTACGTAATTTAGAACGAACACCTGCAATAAAATAAATAATCAAGACATCAATTCACAATTGTCTACAAAACTGAAAAAAAAACAAAAAAAATAAAAACAACCTTGAATTAAAAGACCTCAACGCAGACAAAACTAATAAAATAGTTCATGACTTTCACCGAATATGACAATAAAATGAATAGTTTACTTAATGATAAAAAACATTTAAACAAATAAAACTTGACCTTACAAATACGTACCAAAAAAAGAATAATTAATTAATAGACCAATGGGGAAGAGCGGAATATATATCAGCAAAGAGAGCAAAGAGCTTAAAAATTTATAACGTCTTAACGCCAAAAATTTACTCCCTAAACTGCATGAAGGTGATATTCCGCTCAGACCAATAGTATCATAATTTAAAGTAAAGTAAAGTAAAGCATATTTCGCTTCTGAACATTACATACATTTAAAATGATATAGCAATTAAGGAGCAATTTTTGTGTAACCCAGAAAAAATATAAGCCGTTATCAAAGAGTATATAATGTAAAGAGAAGACAGCCGGCGAATTTCCTTTGATCTTTCGACAGCCGTTTCAATGACCTCGTCCCTTTAACTCGGAGATATCGCGACGTTGCCGGATGTAACTTTTTATCAAGGCGGGCGATGTTAACGTCAAGTAAAACAAGATGGCGAATAATCGATTTCATCACCGTGGGTCGAAATAACGAAAATAAGGACAAAATTTACTAAATATCTAATACTTTCTGCTAGGATAAAATTTTATATCGAGTGATTTTCATTCAAATTCTCTGAATTTGTTTAAACTTTTGCATTTTCTTAAAATCTGAGTGCTCAACTTATTTTAATTAAAAAATGTGATAATATTCAGTTTTTTTATGTTTCCGGCGAATTTTTATTAAAATTTATTCAGGACGTCTAAAAGCTTCAATTAATCAAATAAGAATTTCCTTCAGTTTAAATTAAAAAGGTGTAAGTAATCAATATTTTTCGATTATTTTAAAGGAAAGTTTCATTCAAAACATAGAGGGGATAAACTCTTAGTATGTAGATAAACCAACGAAAAAGTAAATTCTATTCGAATCTCACTTTAAAGCTTCATATTCACTTCCGCAAATTTCGCCTTTTTTTACAGTTGTTGATTTTTCGCGCGAATGTAAGTTTTGGTCCATACTCATTGACGCGAAATTTCATCGGCGAATATTTGCTAAAAAGTTCAAATAGTTTTAACTTTTTTGCGAATTTATGCTTTTAGTGGAATAGGTTTTATAGATTAGGTCCAAGTACCGGACGATGTAAGCAGGTTAGTAATATATTTTTAAGTCTAGAATGGGCTCAATTAAGCTCATTTCTGCAACTAAATTGCGAAAATCGCATTTTATAAATATATTCTAACTGAAAATTTTCTTTTCTAGTGTCATTTAGCTGTTGGGTATTTCGTAATATTATTATCCAATGGTCAAAGTATCTATTCTACAATTTAACTAATGAACCCAATGCCTGAAAAGTATAAACAAATAAATATAGCAAAGCAGTCAAGAAATTTGAGGTTAATTCACAATTATGGTAGAATTCGTAAAAAAAATAAAATTTTTCGCCGCGAATAATTTTAAAGCTGAAAATGATAGTTTACGTCAAAAAAGGCGAAATTCGCGAAAGTGAGTATGAAGCTTACCTAATTATTAGAGTAGAATTTTCTGAATATTTAGTAATAAAATTAAAACAATTAATGTTTTATCAAAAATCTGAGGATTTTTTGAGAAAAGTCATGAAAAATGCATGTATTGTAGGTAAGCAAAATTTTACCGAGTGATTGTTAAAAGATTCTATTAAATGAATTGTGTTACATATCATAATTAAAGTTTACACACCTAATTTCAATGACACAATATGAATTAAAAAACTAAACCAAACGTCTCCCTAATAAATCTAAATTTGACCTTTACGAGATATATTTAACCTTTCGGAAGTGGCGCACTATATAGTAACACAAGAGGTGGCGCCAAGTCTGACAGACCCAGCTAAGGAAAAAATATATAGGGTAATTTTTAACAAAAATTTATTGCGAGATATGATTTATCGTATTATTTATTAGTCAAAAACAAAAACAAAACGTTAAAAAACAAAATTGGTTCCAAATTTATTCTAAAAGCAAAGTAACACATAAAAAAAATTACGAGAGATACAAATGCATAAAAAACAACAACTAAGACACTTTTTTTGGTTTTTCTGCTTTAAATGAGTAGAACATAAGTCAGATATTCAGTTTTAATTATTGTCTAAGGCATCTAAACAAACAGGACACCAAGATTTTAGGTGAGAGAGGCATATAAATTTCTTACACTTTTCACAAAAAAAATTTGGTTTTCGAGTCCTTTACACAAAAAAAAAACATCTTTTACGGGTTCCTGGTGCAATGTTTTCTTGCGGCTCTAAATTGGCAGATATTCCGGCATAATCTTGTCTCCTCTCCCAGACTGCTTGTGGAATATTTTGTTCAAAAGAACACCGAACTAAATGTGGCTTATGTAAAACTAATTTTTATGAACCACTACACAATACAACAGTTACCCTTTATCCAAAATATTATTTAAATAATACTTAAAAAAATATTGTGATTAGTGATTACTTACCAAAATAGAAAAAAAAAAGAAATTACTCAACACACAAAAATAGTTACACGGATAGTGGCGCCAAGTCTCACAGACTTTATGTATAATAACTTTTGTCAAAATTCAACTTCTGTCGATCTCCCTAGTCAGGCTAACACTGAACGGTATTGTAGGAAGGTACCGGGCTGGACGCAGTTGTAGCGATATCTGGAGAGCCAGGATACGCAACTAAAAAGTGGCCGGGTCTGTTAGACTGGGCGCCACTTCCGGAAGGTTAACCCACTGTGTTGGCTGATCGTCCTTGCTTGACGATTGTGTCCGCTATAATCCGATAACATACGAGGCGCCCTTTAAGTCGGAGTTCTCATCTATCCCTCTCTAATTTGATTGCTCTGTCTTACTGTCCTCTCTTTACATTATATACTCTTTGCCGTTATGTACTTTTGTTTCCTCTGATGCATGAAAGAACTCCACAAGGGTGGGTTTTGGGGTACACATTCCGGGAATAAAATGAGTTCCAGGGAAACTTTGTATTTGTTCTGCTCAGATTGTGGCTATCTATGAAGCACAGTTTTTTCAAAAAAACAATTACAAAAACTATCATTTTTACAGATTCATTAAGCGCACTCAAAAAACTAAATAAGTGTAAAATTGGGACGAGCACAGATTATATTACTTTACGTATCAAAAAAATGGATTGGATCCCGGGAAATGCACACATTCCAGGTAATGAGACGCTAGATAAACTTACAAATATAGGTAGGAATTTAAATATCCCGCGAAGACTATAGATCTGGTTAAACAGGAAATAACAGCAATACTTAAAAAAATTAACTTTACAAAAATTTTATTTTGAATGGAAGGGTTCCTTAAGAAACAAAGGTAAGTGGTATGCGTAAATAGTAAGATTTCCCTAAAACTACTTGGTTCAATAAGTTTGATTTTATAGACAGAAGACACATAACTACGATAATTAGAATATGAGTAGGTCATTGTTTGACGGGTAGCCATCCATATAGGAATGGCATAAGGGATAACGACAATTATGAATGTGGTCAATTGGAGGACTTAGAACATATTTTTCTACAATGCCCTATAAACATGTTGCTAGGTCTTAAGATTTATGAGGAGTTTAGAAAGCTGCAATCGTCTGTTCTCCTAAATATTAAAACAATTTTATCCAATTTGAACTTGGGATATAATTGAATTGATTAATCATTTCCAGAATACTAATAAAATTAAATTGTAACTTTTGTTTCCAGACAACTCATCAAAGCCGTATCTTTGTCCTAGAAGACGCAGCTTCTAATTTAAGCTCCTTTGCTGTGCGGGAGCGCGTAGATTATGACGTACCCTTCATTGTTGTGTTTGTGACATACTAACTGTTCTCCTATAAACATTTAGAATTTAACAATATAGATAGTACTTTAATTAATTATACAATTTCCTCCACAGCACTTAGTTTGGAAAGCCAGTGGTCGTGACATGGGTTAGAACTAGATAAAGTCACGGTCACCCCTAAAGAGCTGGCGAATTGCCAGCAAGGAGCAGAGCCAAAAATCAATCAAACAGCAAATACAAATGAATGAAACATTACAAGCACGTCAATGGTTTTGAACCTAAACAACATATAGTAGTTTTAAATGTATACGAACATAAATATGAATTACAAACAGCATAACAAATAACCGATACACAAAAAACAAAGGGAATCCAGGCCGCCCATAAATACATTACATTCCAAAAAGGTAGTGCATTCGTTTATATTATGGTAGTGCCTTGTCTATGTATATTTTATTTGAAACATTTTCATTCATGATTTACATGTCAGAATCCAACATGGTTGGGGAATGTTTGAGGAAGAAGAGTAAACTTAGAGATTCTAACATTAATGTCAGTGCGGACCTCACCCCGATGCAAAGAAGGCAATTCAAAAACCTATATAATGAAGTTAAGTTTCGTAAAGAAAATGGCGAAAGTAATATTATAATTCGGTATAAAAATGGTACGCCCTTTATTGCTTATAATAATCCCAAGCTTGACCATGAACATGGGGGTGTTTCTGAGATTGTGCCAAAAACGGCAACGCCTTAGACTTAACCAACTGAATTGCTTTTTCCAAAATGTTGGGGGAATGAAATAAAAAATTAATGAATTTTCCAGAAGTGCAGTGAGTTCTGTATATGATGTGATTGTGTTGCTGGAGACATGGCTCCATAGTGACATTTGTGATACTGAGCTATTGCTTTCTGGCTATTACATTTTTCGAACTGACCGCTGCAACTTTAACAGCTCAAAATCTATTGGCGGAGGTGTCTTGATTGCAGTGAGTAAAAACCTCAGATCTATATGTTTGAAGGAGCCTTATAACGATGTTGAACAGGTATTTGTTATGGTCGGGTGCGGTTTGTCAAGGATTATTTTCGGTGCAGTTTATCTGCCCCCTCTTTCACCCTTGGAAAAATATCTACACCATGCAGAGAGTGCAGTTGCTTTGGCTCAAGAAAATAGTGATGCTCAGTTAATCCTGATGGGGGACTCTAACTTGCATGAGGCAACCTGGTGCAGAGTTGATGGTAATGTTGGAGTTCAGTGTCCTCGGGTGGGCCATGCTAATGCGCTATGCAATGTATTTGCTCTCCTCAGCCTCGTGCAGATCAATGGCATACCTAACTCCAATGGTGTGTTCCTTGACTTGGTGTTCTCGAATCGAATGGATGTGAGAGTTGTAGCTGCTGCTGATCTTCTCCTGCCTGTATCGGCTCATCATGCAGCATATAATGTTGTTGTGCCAGTGAACCAGTTCCAGGCTGCTTTGGAGTTTGATGTTTAATATTATGACATTTATGACTTTAGAAACTGTAATTATGAGCTCCTGAATGATCTTTTGGCCGTTGTTGACTGGGAGGTCACATTGGAGTCTAATGACATTGATTTAGCAACTGAGAATTTTTACTTTACATTGTATGACTTTATCAATCTGTGTACACCAATAAAACGCTTTGAAAGCTCTGGTTTTCCGGTGTGGTTTTCCAGGGAACTTCAGGCTGTGGTTATCCAAAAAAAGATTGCCCATACAAAGTATATGATGACAAAATCAGAGGATGATTACTTGTTATTTTCCAATTTAAGATCTAGATATAGTAGGTTAAGGGAAGTATGCTATAATGATTACATTGTAAATATGAAACAGAGAATAAATGTTGATCCATCTTTGTTTTGGAGGCATGTTAGTAACTCTAACGGCTATCCCGCTACTATGTTTTTAGAGGATAGAAATGGCAATTGTGGTGGGGAAGTTGTGGGTTTATTTGCTGATTATTTTTCGTCTGTATATGCACATACCCCTTTGGCTATCCCAGATAATTGCTCTAGTATCGGTGGTTACTCTAATATCAGAGAAATGTCTCTTAGTCTCGAGACGGTATTTAATGGCATTCTGTCACTCAAGTCAAGAGTGGTTCTGATGGAGTTCCGTCATTTCTCCTGAAGGCCTGTATTTTCTCACTTAGAAAGCCCCTCTGGTTGCTATTTAGTAACTCCTTAAGAAATGGTACTATTTCAAGTTTTGAAAAAGTTCATTTATCACTTCAATTTTTAAGTCTGGTGATCGTAGCAATATAGCTAATTATAAGGGGATTTGCATACAGTCTGCAAAGCTGCTTGACTCACTTGTTACTGAATTTCTGGCATGAGAGTGCAAGGGTTTAATCTCTGAGGAACAGCACGGTTTTTTGGCGGGCCGCTCAACAGTGACGAATTTGATGAAATTCCAGGATCATCTACTGGATGCCTTTGGGAAAATACTTCAGGTTGACAGTGTATGCACTGATTTCACAAAGGCATTCGACAGGGTGGACCACTCCCTGCTGTTGGCTAAGATGGGTGCATTACGTTTAGGTACTAGCATTTGTAGATGGTTTGGTAGCTTCCTAAGGGAGCGTGTTCAGTGTGTTAAAATTATTAATTTTGTTTCGAGGGAGATTGCTGTTTCCTCAGGGGGTTCCTCAGGGCTGCCATTGCGAGCCATTGTTATTCCTGCTGTTTGTTAATGACATTTCTCTCTTTATAAAAAAATCGAATTACCTAATGTTTGCCGATGATCTGAAAATATTTAGGGAAGTAAACTGTGTGAGAGATTGTGATTTATTGCAGTCCGATATCAATAATGTGTTTCTGTGGTCTACTTTAAATGGACTGGAGTTGAACATTAAAAAGTGTTGCTGTATTACGTTTGCTAAAATAAGAGACCCTATTAGCTCTGATTATTTCATAAATGCTGAGGCGCTGAAGCGTGTCACCGAAGTTACGGATCTGGGTGTAGTGTTGGACTGCAAATTACTTTTTAATAGTCATATAAATTTAATTGTTCGGAAGGCGGGTCGGAGCTTAGGTTTTATTGTCAGATTTGGCAGGGATTTCTCCTGTGAATTGTTAAAGAAATTATTTTGCGCATTTGTGCGTTCTTCGCTTGAAAATGTTAGTCAGGTGTGGTCCCCTCGGTACACTGTCTCTAATAATGAGATTGAAGCGATACAGAGAAGATTTCTGCGAGCTTGTGCATTTCGCTTAAGTATCCCTTTATTGTGAGGTCACACTAACTATAGTGAGACTATGTCACAGTTAAATTTAATTTCACTGGAAAGCAGGAGGCTTTGTGCTGATGTATGTTTTGTCTTTAGGCTGGTGAATGGTGCTATTGGTTCCAGTTATCTTCTTGGGCGCTTGATCTTCAATACCGTTCACCGGACTAGAGCCACAAACTTATTCTATATTGAGCCGCAGGAGACCCATTATGGTTTGCATATGCCTCTGGTGAGGATGCAAGATTTATTTAATAGGTATAACTTGCCATTACATCTATCAGTTTCTTCTTTAAAAAAAGGGCTATACAGAGTGTTATTATTGATTCTTCTTCTTGTGTCTTGCATCCTCGTTGAGGGTAACCTTCTTTTTGTTTTTCTAATGTTATTTATAGATATTTTTTTTAGTACTAATTCAAATTGGAGTTTTCCGTAGAAATAAATAAATAAAGAAAAGTGAGTACTTATAGATAATAGTGATGGGAAAGTTAATATATGCAGTTCTTTGAATAAGCCATCGCAAGAGTCGCGGCTCCTTACCCGGCTCATATATCTTTTAACTCTTTTGTGAGCCACAAATACACGGTCCGAGCACGACGCCGCGCCCCAGTGAATAATGCCGTAGCATGGATGCAGGTGGCCGAATCTACAAATATTCACTCATCTACAACCATCCATCAGACGAGAAACCATCGACGACCACAATCCTACTCAAGAGCTTCGTTGAATAATCCCCTTACTAGGGCACTGTATATTTCACACTAAATATCAGTATCTCAACGAAAAATCCTAATTTCGAGAGCCACGCACTGAAACCTTCTGGTTCCAAAATCACATAAAAACCACGATAATGTGTATTGTGATGAAAACTAAATTGGCATGCCCCAAAAATGACGACACCAGAAGAATCATCACCGCGCCTGCCCAACGTGTCATGTTGGCAGCGTCTCTATTTGTGACAAAGTACTAGAAAGTTATGATGTCATACTACCGGATTCGCCAATCCAAGCGATAAAAGGACTTACCGTTGAAATGATCTGACTCGGTTAGAAGTTACTTTTAGACGCAAAGTTGAAATACATAACCCACGCGTTACGTCGCAGTAAAAATTACAATCAGCACACGTAAGTAATAGCAATATGCCAAACAAGACATCAACTTGGCAGTAATGTCGAACGGGAAACCTGTCAATTATGCTGCCAAAATTACATCCATAGAACTATATGAAATATAGATCTGTCTCGTTGTCGCAGTGCAGGATCAACTCCGAACTGAAATACTATCCAGCTTTCATAACGGATAATCAGTGGAATACTCCGTCAATATACAAGCCTAGAGTGCCAAACATTGATACAATCAGCCAATTCAAGCGTATGAGAAGCAAATCCTACAATTAAGCAACGCAATTTAGAGTGGTTGTCGAGTTGATATCGATTGACGGACACGAGGCCGCTTTCGCCGACCGACTATTAGTCTATGGCCCAAATCCGACAAGTGACAAGTCATACTTCTAATAAATATCATTTCCAAAATAAGAATATTCCGTAATTACCTAAGTAAAACAATGTATTACCAAATCTAAATCAACGAGACAATTACCACAGTATGACCATCAAATTTACAAAAAGTAAATTCCAATTCTGCATGCATTACATTCTAAATACTCTACTAACCAACCTACCACGACTATTGTTTTCTGTTAGACATGACCCTCCAGGAAAGGCTGAAATACATTCCAGATGCCCAAGACAACTCAAAACCAGTCCTAATGGGCCAGGTCTAAAGCAGAGTATGGCTATTAAGGGTATATTCTAGAACCGAACAGCAAAGCAATTAATAAAATAACTCAAATCAGTAATTAAGAGCCATAATTAGCAAAGCCGAAGCGAGAGGGTGGACCGATTAGTGCAGCAATAAAGAAAATGAACCAAGTTATTAGACGAAGGGTTCCTTTTCTACTATTTAGAAAGGCTACACAATAAGAGAAAATCAAGGGGACAAAAGCAATCAAAAATATATTCATTAGCGGTGTATCACAGCCCATAAAAATGCTTTTTGAAGAACATAACATAGGTATAATTACGGCCCACAATTTGTTATCCAATAACTTCTTAAAACTTAAAACAAAAACACCCAAAAAGAAAAATGTAATATTGTTTATGAGATACTTTTAATTTCAAAGAAATAAAGATAATTCATCGCGAAGCCAATACCAAATAAGCGAAATTCTTGTAATTTTTGCAATTAAATTATAAAAACGGAAATACCATTAACGATAAGATGGGTATTAGTAGCCTAAATAAGATTTATTTTTCATTATTATACCATAGCATGTCTATATGAATTGATTCTAAATTGTTTTAATGTGTACTGTTTACATGTAATATATGTTGTATGTACCCTATGCAGGAGGGTGACAGAGTTAAGGTGCGTACAGACCCGACGCGACGCGCGCGCGACACGCACGCTAAAAGTGTGGACGGGGCGCGCGCGCGGCGCTAGCGCCGCCCTCCGAGGCGCGTCGCTACCCGTCTGCTGTCGGTTTTTCGACGGCAGATCAAAGAAAGAGCGAGGCGCAGTGTGGACGGGTAGTAGTAGGAGCGTAGCAATCGCGCGAGAATCAGTGAAGAAGTGCAATAGAACTTAGTCGCGTGGCGCGCGCGTCTCTCTACATAGCTCACAGCAGGCGCGCGAGAAAACCGTGCGCGTCGCGTTCGCGTAGCAGGCGCGCGGTCGGCGCGTCGCGTGCGTGTCGCGCGCGCGTCTCGTCAGGTCTGTACCCACCTTTGGGAAGAACAAGACGTATTGAAGCTTACTTTCAAGGTAAAACCAAATTATTACTAGCAAAACCAAAACTCCCTAAATATTAAAGAAATATAGTTGGCATGGCGTGGTCTACAAATATTAGAAAGAAAGCAAATTTTTATATCTATCCTATTCTACAACTACCACTAACCAAGAAATATTATATAATCGTAACTGTGGAGATAATGGAATTAATTAAAACAATCATTATATAAACTCTCCGTATTCCACTTGTTAATTTTTGGAGGTTCAGAAAATACGTTAAATTAAATTAGTTTGGGTAAATTACGCATCGAATCTCTGGCATATTTATAGGCTTGCAGTCCTAACTTTTTATATTTAGTATCCAAAGCACTATTGTCCGTCGCCGTCCTCACAAAAATGCTGTCCTTTTTTTTTTATCAACATGTTGCATTCGTAGTCTTCTTATTTAGTCAGTGCATGAAATAATGTATGATAGAGCTATATTTTTATCCAAGATAACTTGATTTGTTTAGCTCTTGGAGAACCGTAAAATGTTTCGTCCAATGATCTTCTTAATTTCACCAACATTTTCAATATCTTCTTTCTAAATTTTTTGAAGAATTGCTCATTCTTAAGGTAATTTTGCACCTAGTGGCTTTTTTTCTTAATTTCTTAATAAACTTACTGAAAATCTCAAATGGAAAATTAGCCTTCCTAGTAAGAAGTTCACCTAGATTTTGAATATTTTTTGCATATCCTACTTTTTAAATATATTATACTGAATCCGGATGGTTTTTCGAATGACAATTATTCGAACGACAGTTCTTCGAACGACATTTCTTCGAATGGACAGTTCTTCGAAAAGACAATTCTTCGAATCGACAATTTTTCGAATCGACAATTTTTCGAATGTGTAATTCTTCGAATGGACCATTTTTCGAATCTTTAATTTGCTTTGGGTTGGTCCCTTTTACCGTTTTAGCAAAATTTCTGCAACGCCTCGGTGATGTAGAAGGTAGCGTTCTTGCCTGTCATTTCGGCGCTGCGAGTTCGATTCCCGTCGGTCGCGACAGATGTTTTGTTTATTGTTTTTTTATTAATTTACCTTTTTTTCTTAATTTTGGGTTA
This sequence comes from Pissodes strobi, assembly GCA_016904865.1. Classification (NCBI taxonomy): domain Eukaryota; kingdom Metazoa; phylum Arthropoda; class Insecta; order Coleoptera; family Curculionidae; genus Pissodes; species Pissodes strobi. The sequence continues at coordinate 75,982 of MU185867.1, read as the reverse complement.
GTTTGGGTAAGCCTTGGGTTAGTTTTGGTTAGCACTTGGTTACTTATTGTTGATTGAGCCCCCGTAGTGAGCGGAGGGTCATGCAAAGCCCTAATAATACCTATTAACATTTATATTATAGTCGCCTAGTATACGCCTGTCATAACAAAATTATAGTTATGTTTTCTCTAATTTTATATTTTCGAAAAACGGTCCTTTCAAATATTTGTCTTTTCGAAAAACTATCCGTTCGAATAATTATCCATTCGAATAATTGTCCATTCGAAAAACTGTCCTTCGAAGAACTGTCTTTCGGAAAATTGTTATTCGAAAAACAGTCCTAGATTCATATTATACACCCGAAAAAAAGCAATATGCAAATAAGATATAATTATATCAATATATTTGACTTGAATATGTTATTATTTTATAATATTTTGATATTTCAAAATTAACCGTATACAGTGTCATCATAAAAATCAGATATCAAATGAGAAATCTCTTTGTTGATCGGTTTAACTAAAATACAAGTTTTGCCTCAGTTTTCAATCGTTAATAAGTCGAAAATGATTCAAATTAGACACATGGTGTTAAGGTAGAATCTAAAAATGCACTTATATCCATATAAAATTATATGACTTTGACCTGTCACTCGTGTCTGCAACACTCTGTATATATCAAGACATATATTGAAAAATGCAGTATTATTGTGGCTTTCCCACAACTGAA
>MU185867.1:35636-55274 GCA_016904865.1 Pissodes strobi | reverse complement strand
AATAAACTTGTGTCCAGTTTTACCATATTGTCTTATTTTAAGATTAAAGGGAAGCACTAGGTAGTAGAAGGGCAAGATTTACTGCTTCATGGCCTTGTATAGGTGGCCGTGGTCGGGGTCGGCCTCGGCCAGTTTAATGCGCGACAAACGGACCAATAAGAACGTTCCGTACAGAGCGTGCGCACAAACAACTTCCTGAATGACAAAGATAGACTTATGCGAAATTGATATTCCCCTCTTTTAGTGTTGACTTCATTTTCCACTCATTGTCCAAATGACGGTTTAGCAGTATATTTCTTTTTAAGTATATGGCTAAAGTTTGGTGAATATGGGCATAGTCTCGTCTCGTCTTTCTCCGTCACTTCTGGCGTTAGTTCCTTCGATACTAGCGCTTCATGCGCTAATTAGTTGCGCGTCGAACGGTATGCCAAATAACACATATGATTCGGACACTCCTTTTTATTACTTTTCTCTATGGGTGTCGCTTTAAATGGTATAAATTTGTATTTCTTTAAAACTACCTGTATACTGCTTCGGCTGCTTTTTTCTATGTTCAAATCCCACTTAGAATCTTTTCAATGATTTCTCCTAATTGCATTAAAATAATGCACAACTGCTAGCTTATCCTCCTCACTTATTTCTTGTTTACTTATTTTATAAAATTTTCTAACCAAGCCAGTACTGCTCCCAGTGGCGTAACTAGAAATTTCGGGCCCCCCCGCAAATTTTTTTTGGGGCCCCCTCGGCGCACTTGTATTCCAGAGCTTTTCCTTTTTAGGGCCCCCTGGGCGGCGGCCCCCCCCCCGCATTGCGGGGTCTGGCGGGGGTGTAGTTACGCCACTGACGCCTCCATTGTTAATGCAGTCGGAGAAAAAATATCCTTTTGGGAATATTTTTTCTCTCTGGATACTTTCTACACTTTTTCGTGGTGCCAAAGAACATTTTTTTCATATTCGATATTAACTTCTAAAATATCACACTTTTCTTGCAAAGACCACACCATTTTCATAAGTTTTCACAACAATTAAAGTAGTAAATGATATTTTTGCGTCAAATTATTACAGTAAAAAAGGTCTTTCTGGATACGCTAAAGTTGTATGAGATTTAGTTTAAAAAACAATGTTGGGGTGGTTTCCGGCTAAATCGCACCTTAACCAAAAAAGCAAAATATATAGAAATAATCCTTATAATACATACAAGGTCATGCAAAATAGGAAGAATCCTGAGATGTGCAGATGAAAGAAAAGGAGAGTCGGTGTACGACAGAGATAGAGAAGACAAAATTCTAGTAAAATACACTGGGCGTAGAAAATAAAAGTGGAATTGGATTCATATATGGTCGCTGTGATAGGTACTAGTCCTGTTTACCTGTTTGCTATTTATGTAATAATTATGCTTTTATTGTTATGATATTTATGGTTGGAATAATAATAAGCCAAGTCGGCAATAAAATGAGGTGTGATTTGCGCAAATTTAAAGAGCATGTATTATTTTGCATAATTTAAAGAAAGAAATTTTATTGGCAGCACTTGGCTAGTACAAAATACTACAAAAAAAATAATACAAATATTACATTTACATTTAAATAAATTTGAAGAAGGTCAGGAAACATTTTTTAATTATGATATATACCAATAATATCAAGAACCATATTAACAATATAACAGAACAAATATCACAAAATATTACAAAATGGTTTAAGGTAGGTAAGTATTCTTCTATTCCCGACAGGGAACTCTCGTTTAAATTATCATCAGAGCTTTCGTCTGAACTGCTGTCATTGTCATCCAAATTTATTATTAACTCATCTACAACAATGTCCACCATAGGTTCGTTTTGCATATACTCAATCTCAATTCTTTTTGCTTTTCAACAAAGAGATTTCCACTGCTCCACCGTAAACTATTCAAAAAACTCATCGGTTTCTAGACACAAATTCCTTCATCTGTGCCCATACTAGTTCAAAAGGATTAAGGTCAGGATGATAGGGAGGTAGTCGAACCACGGTGTGTTCCGCACGGGAAAATATTTCGTCGATCTTATAAGTTTTCTCCCTTGGTTTCGTCATTTTAATGAGACTGTAGAGCTCCGGTTATAACATTTTATCGCCAAATGGAATATTTTACTCGCCTCACCACTTTTTCATGTCTTCTTTCATTGTTAACGACGTAGGACACTTATAGATTAATCTTGGCAGCGGTTGAAACACGCTCGTGCACTTTACTGAAATCAATAACTGTCTTCCTGCATCTGCTTCTTGTTTAATAAACTGTATACGATTATAAATTATTTCGCGGCTTTGACCGTTTAATACTCTCCTTTCAATGTTGCCTTTAAAATGTATGAATACAATAATTCAAATTAATAAACTCATTCGCTAGAAACGTCCTACTTTTTTAACAGACTGTACAGAAGTGTGCGTGTTAATGGCAATTAGGAAAATGAGCCCCTAGATAGCCCCGCCCACCTGTGCTATTTTGCGAGTCCTGTATTGTATATCTGCAAAAATACTCCTTGATAAAAGATTGAAAAATGTGTTTTCCCGCTATATTTTTATATTTGAAGTTTAATCGTTTTTCTAATTCGATAATTGTATAGCTCGAAAACAAACGACATAAGCCTAATTTTATGATTTTGTCCTAGCTCAATTTTTATCTTACATGAAAACCTACACCTTTTTCAGTTAGAATGAAATGGCTGGATTGAAATTGTTTTATCGATAAACGCACTTATTTAAATTTATATTTAAAAACATACTCGTATTAATTACATATTTTAAAAATTTTCATTTCCTTGTAATGAAACGCGGCAATTAGTTAGACAAATACTTAATAATAATATACTTTAACAGTATAATGAATGTTATTTAATACTTCTAAGTAATAGCACAAAATAGCTAGCTGCGCACATCTAGTTATTTTGTGATAATACACTGTTCTTAATACAAAGTATAAAAAAAAATCATAAAATTGATATAGGTAATAAATTACTTACAATTTGAATGTATAGTAGAACGGCTTGCCAAACTTTTGTCTTTCAATTTTTAATCCATCGCCACGAATCATTGCGTTAGCATCGAAATTTGGACAACCTGTACAAAATGGAAATATGCCGTTTATTATTTAGAAGCTAAAAATCTATATTATACTAAAATGTCTATGTTATTATTGCAATATTATGTACTGTATGTTTCACCACAGATGAGAAAGATAGGTAGGAAAATCACGGAATAAAAAAATACTAAATTATTATTTAGCAATTAGCAATTTTTGGATAATGCGTTCATAATATGATAAATGCACATTAGAATGGTGGAAGTACTTGTAATTGCACTTACATACAATATGCCGCGTGGCCGCCAATTAATAGGTCAAAGTATGATAGGGACCTCATTTGATGATGAAAATGATTAAGCCGAGTTGGTAGGTTTTTGTTTTGTTTTTAACATTAATTAAATAAATATTAATAAAAAAATTTCTCTTTTGAATATGGATAATCTTGTTTAAACATTTTGCATCTATGTTATGACACACAAGAGAAAACATATTGAATGGTATAGAATCAAACGCGGTAATCTCCTACTACAAGAGTTTTGAGCAAATCCGAAAAAAAAACGTAAAAACTGCTTAGCTGTAAGTATGGTAGTAAAAATAACTGTAGACAATAGTGCGAAAAGTCATAATCTCTTATTAAATTCTAACAAGTCCGTGGTGTTACTTTTTGGAAAAAATAACGATAAGCTTAATTTTATGAGCAGTTATGCAAATTCTATCAGCATTAATAACATTACCTTGCAAATTGAGGCTGTCACAAAAAATTTAGGGCTCTATATGGATCAGGATCTTAGATTTGTGGATCATGTAAATATCAATTTGCGGAGGGCCTACATGAACCTAAAATTACTATTTCAGCATCGCCACGTCTTAAATATAAAACTAAAATCGATTTTGTGTAATGCTTTGGTGTTATCGCACTTTAATTTCTGTGATGTGGTGTATGGGCCCTGTATTACTGCGAGAGTGGCTGATCGTATTCAGAGATTGCAGAATTCGTGTGTTCGCCTTATTTATGGTATACGGAAATACGATCACATAGGTAGTGCCTATGAGCGATCGGGTTGGTTAACTATGACTGATAGGAGACATCTACATTTAGTTGTTTTATATCACAAGGTTTTGTTAAGTAAAACACCACCTTATTTGTATAATAAAATTCGAGTTCGAACTGACATACACAATATAAATATCAGATTTAAAGGAAAATTAACAGCACCAGCTCATACTACTGCCTTGTTTGAGCGGTCCTTTTCATATCTTGTGGCAAAACACATGAACAATATTCCTGAAAACATTACAGCCATGTCTCCTAATCAATTCAAACGCTTTATTCTTCAATCTCTCTCCCGAAAAAGTTTATAAATATTGGTACTTTTAAATTTGTATCTTTTATTTTGTTATTACCAGACTCTTAACACTTGTTTATGGCTAGGGTTTGCCATTACTTTAAATGGTAATGATGGTATATTTGAAGTATATTATTAATACTTAGGTATAGTTACTATTATTTGATTCAGATAGTATTGGGTTAAAAATTTTTTTTTATATTTCTTTAACATAGGTTTTTAGTTTAACGATTTTAGGTTTTTATTTTTAGTTTGGGTTAGTTGAACAGACTTCAGATATTTCATATCTGACGTACTGAACCTCGCCTTTTTGTGTTAACGTTTCGATTTGAACTTGTCGATAACACGTATTATTGTATATGTTAGTACAAATAAAGTCCTTTATTATTATTATTATTATTATTATTATTATTATAGTTTTTCTAGATTTTGGTATCTGAAAATAAGCACAGAATAAGTTTCCACTCTAAATAAATCAAAACACCGAAGTGGGAAATTTAAAAACTACTCACGTTAAACATTTTACGATATTATATTTCCATTTTTCACATTGCCGCATTCGCTTTCTTGGTTGTCTTGAGGCAACTGAGAATTCATCAACTTGCATAATAGATTGCTATATTTTCTAGCAACCAATTAAATATGAAACCGTATATAATAACAGTGCACAAAAGATACTGATTAAAACAACGAATTTTGTTAAAGCTTGTTAAAATGTCAAAACAATGTGTCCGAACAAGTGACGGCGGCGCCGGCGCATCACCTTTTTCTTTTCTTGTTTGTTTTATGGCACTGCTGCAAGGCAATTTGCCCGCACGATTAGGGGGTGACCTCGACGTTGACTGGCTCTAAACCATATCGTGGCCACCAATCATATTGCATTATACTCTTGCGTAACGCTAAAACTTGTCAACATTAGGTTATTATTATTGCTTTTAAGCTGACTAAATTGTAACGATGAGGGGGCTATATTAGTCTGGACAACACAACATAGGAGATTGGACACATATATAAACAGTACACATTGAGAATCTGGAAGCAAAAAAAGGATTACAAGTTGAGCATTATAATTTAATTTTATTATAATTCAAGAACTGAATGATTAAACTGGTTGCTTGTAAGCATGGTTTAGATATAATCCCATATATAGAAATTGGTGTAGGAAAGTGCATATTGATGAATTCATTATACAAGTTTAAGTTTGCGATGCTCCTAATAGGACATTCAAAAAATATATGATTAAGATCATCGATTCTACCGCATTCGCAATAAGGACTCTCTTTGAGTTTCAACTTATGCAGAAATTCTCCAGTCAAACAATGCCCTGTTCGCATTCTAATAACGGTTGTTATATGTCTTCTATCTACATAAGGCAAGCATGAAAACCATTTTTTGCATGGAAATTCCGATTGAACCTTCAAGTATCTATAATTTTTATTAAGCACCATTGCAGACCAATGTTCTGAAAATTTTTCTTTTAAGTTTGCTTTAATGACGTTAGTAATTTCATTGGGATCTAAATCCATCGCTTTAGGTACGTTCAAGATTCTACCAACATTGGCTAAAGTGTCCGCCTCCATATTTCCCGGAATACCTGCATGCCCTGGGATCCAGGCCAGCCTGATATCATACCCATTCTTATTCGCCTCCAGAATTAATCTTTTGGTTCTCAATGTCCAGAAATCGGCTTTAGCACTAAATAGGTTATTATTAATTTTTTGAATGGCACTTTTCGAGTCGCTGAATACAATAACTTTATTTATTCTTTTATTAATGATGGTTTTTAAAGCTTCATGAATAGCAATTGTTTCCGCCTTGCAAATACACAAATTATCATTAAGCCTGGATGAAAATTTGAATTTCAATTCTGGAATGGATATTCCAAAACCCACTTTCTTATCTTTTTTCGAAGCGTCTGTATAGACAAAAGTATATACCCCTCGATACTTATCCATCTCCAAATTAAACCCTTGTTTTATCATTAATTCACCCTTTCTTAGATTTGTCGCTAAAAGTTTGACTGGTACTATCAAATTTTGAAAATCAATTTCAAAACAAGGAAAATTCGGAGATTTGTGTAGTATGTTACCGAAAGGTAGAAACCATTTAACCATCTCAATTAAATAGGTCGCTTTTGATAACTCTAAAACGCCTTTCTTATGTAATATATATCTGCGACTATTTAAAATAATATTCAGAGTGGGATGGTTTTGAATACTTATAATTTTAGATAAAAATTGTACAGTTAACATTCTCCTTCTCTGTTCCAAATCAAGCATAGAGGCTTCCGCAATCAACGCCAACCTTGGAGTAGATCTCATACAAACGAGACAGATACGCAGCCCTTCATAAAATATCATGTTTAATTTGTTTAGACTCCTATGACTAACTGGCTTCATAAAAATCGATCCAAAATCCAAATGAGACACTACCATAGCCTGAAATACTACCAGTAAAGTTGTAGGGTCAGCGCCCCACCAAACCCTAGAAATTGCCCTTAAAATGTTAAGAGCTTTCTTTGCTTTATTTGTAACATATTCTATATGTACATCCTATTTCAGATGTTTGTGTAGATATATGCCTAAATATCTTACTGAAGATTTAAAATTTATATATTGTTTGTTAATTTTAATTGCCGGTGGCATTATCTTTCTAGGCCCTTTGGTAAACCACATTGCCTCACATTTATCTAACGCTAACGCCAAATCAATTTCTTTGAGGTATACATCAATCTTTCCGAGCGCTTCCGCCATTTTGGAAGACATGTTTTCTATATTTGCGCCTCATAAAAACATCACTAAATCGTCAGCATAGCCCATTACAAGTACATTACCCAAATTGAATTTAAAAATGTCTGCAATATAGATATTAAACAGAATTGTGCTTAAAGGCGAGCCTTGAGGAATTCCCTTTGTAACCAACACTGGACCAAGAAAGGCACCATCGTCTCCTCTCGTGTAGACCAGTCTATTACGTAAAATTTTATGTATCAGGTTGTTTGTTTCTACCGGAATTTTTAACGCTTTCATTTTATTATATAGTTTATAGATATTAACATTATTAAAAGCACCTTCAATGTCTAGAAATATGGCTAAAACTGAATCCGATGTAAGAAACGCATTGTGAATATAGGATGAAAGGTAAGCGACATTATCACAAATTCCTCTGCCCTTACGAAAGCCGAATTGTAAATTACTGAAATAATTTTTATGCTCTAATGACCATTCCAACCTATTTTTCAACATTATTTCCAAAATTTTACAGCCGCATGACGACAACACTATAGGCCTGTAACTCTTTGTTTGTTTTGGCCTTGTTTGGTTTGAGAAATGCTATTACATTGAATTTTCTCCAAGCGTCAGGAATGTTACCTCCCAATAGAAAACGATTATAACAATTGATTAATTCCTGCTTTGCTCTAAAAGGTAAATTTTTAAATATAATATAGGCAATATCATCCATACCAGGGGCCGACAGCTTTTTATTTTGCAAGGCGCTATTTAGTTCATGAATGTTAAAAGGTAGAAAGTCATTGTCCAAATTAGGGTGTTCCATCTGGAATTCCGGATCAATATTGAACGACGCCATCCTATCCAGTATAGCGATTTTCAAGCTATCATTAATTATGTGGTCTTTAGAAGTATTTTTCGCGACATTAGAAAACTTTTTAGCATTGGAGTTTTGAAATAGGGTATTAGAACCATCATTCATTATAACGAGATCCTTATTAAGGATGAACTCCTCGATACTTTTCCCGCCCTTGTTGGCAGGTCCTTTATCCCATAAAGGATGATGTGAATTTAAATCCCCCATAATAATTATTTTTTGATCTGCCGTATTAGGAAGAAGAGAATATAAAAAGGCCAAATCGAATGTTGTATCAGAGCTACTATAAATGTTAATTATAAAAAACTCCCCTATTTTAATAGATATATATTGTATTGTGTCGGACAAAAATTTATTAACCACCGTGTAAATAACATTACTTTTAATGCAGGTTGCTACTCCCCCGTATCCATCTGGCCTATCCTGACGAATAATGTTATAAAATTTTAAATGAAAATTTTGATCTGGTTTTAACCATGTTTCGTTAAGCAATAGAATATCAGGATTTTCTTCCGATAACAATTTACATAAATTATCTCTATTTGAGTGAACACTGCGAATATTCCATTGAATAATCTTTAAGTTAGCTTTTTTTGCCATGAATTAATGTATAGAGTGGAGAGTGAAGCAAGCAAAGAGAAGAGAAAAATTCTTATATAGTTCACCAACATTGCTAATCGGATTCCGAACCACGATCCAAGTCCATATAGAACCCAGGTCCGCAGCAGTTCTCTGCAGATCTGTTTGTTAGTTTCAGATGTGTTTCTAAGAAAATTCACAATATGCGTCAAATTAATAATGTTATGTTGTGTACTGTCATATAAACTTGTAGATGCACTATCTGTAGGCTTTAAATTTGCATTTTTATGGTATAGTTGAGAAGATTGAATTGGTGATGTAGTCTTTTCCGTTCTAGAATTCGGGAAGAATAGATTTTCCTCATGAGCTTTACGGTCATATCCTGTTTGTATGACTCTTTTCTTGTTAGAATCTGAGGACACCACTTGTTGGAAAGATCTTTTCGTAGGACTATTTCTGAAGGAATGTCCACGCCTATCTACTGGATCTATAATTGAATCTGAAGTTCTTTGAGAAAAAGATAAATTGTTGCCCTTTTTTAAATTGGGAAAATTATCAGGATTATATATAAAATCCCCTTTAGGAATATAAGACTTCCTGCAAAGATTGCTTGCTTCGAAAAACGTAATATTCTCAAAAGCCATAAGCTCTTTAATATTTTTTTGCCTAAGATATTCTGGGCATTTCTTAAATGTTGTTTTGTGGCTATCTTTGCAATAAAAGCAAAAAGGGTCACAAAGTAAATCTTCCCCATCTTGCGCATGAATTTCCCCTGCACAATTAAAACACTTCTCCTTCCCTTTACAATTCTTACGCGTATGACCATACCGAAGACAGCGAACACATTGCGTGACTGGCGAAATGTATACAGAAATTGGAAACTCAAGATAAAAAAAATTTACTGCCTTGGGTAGTCTTACCCCTTTAAAAGTATACAACACGGTTCCCGTAGGCTCGTACGTGGTTGTATTATTGTTAACTACCTTTCTGTTCAGTCTTTTCACATTTAAGATTTGAATGTCGTCATTAGTTCTACATGAATTTAACAATTCTTCCTCGGATAAATCAACATCCACTTTCCTCGCTATACCCTTTGAGGTAACAAAATTGAATGGAATAAAGATTGAATAACCCTTCTCTAACAGAGATTTATTATTAACAAATGCATTAGCTGCCTTATAAGATAAGAATGTAATTGCAATTCTATTTAACCCTTTGTTATATATTTTGCAAACATCGGTCAGATTTAAATTAAAAATGTCTCTTGCAATCTTAATATTATTAGATTTACCTATGTTAAATCCTACTTTATCAGTTGTTTCCAGGTATACAAAAAATGGACCCTTATCTGTAGGCGAGTAAAGAATGTTGTTTACTTTATCAGATTTTTTTTCTATCTCTAACTGGTTATTAGTCGGAAAAGTGTTCATATGATTTACCGAATTTTCAGTAACTAATAAATTGGGAATATTGGGATTGTGGCCTGCAGGCCTTACTGAAAGAACTAGGGGGGGCTCCACCCCCCCTGTGTCACTCATTTTATAAAACTAGCTGTTAAAACCCTCTATTAAACAAACTAGCCTAAAAGCAACCGAAAAAGGGCAAAATTAAACTATTAAGAAGCAAATCAAACACAAAAAAGCGAACCCAAATGCTCAACTTACCGAAAACCTCACGACACAACACAATATTAGGGGGATTGTGAACGTGCCTTTTAACTTTTTCGCTAAACTCGAGAAACGATGCTGTCCGAACAAGAGTATTAACAGGAATGGGCGGCGCATCACCTGCTTGGAGAAAGTGTAGATTATTTAACAACACCTCTACAAAAGGACTAAGTGCTCACAAAATTGTAGCTGGTGACGTAATGCTTGTAAGCCTTTGCCATTTGGCGCGAAGATGTAGGAGGGGGCATGCGGGTGGAAGGTTAATTGCAATCGAGGCGCAATTGGTTGCAACGTCGCCAGACTACTACTATTAGGATGCCCATATATAAAGAATATATGTCTCTTATATTACAATTTCTCCAATATTGCAAACACATATTTCCATAAGATGTTCTTTCCTCTTTATAATGTGGTATTTCATAACTTATTTATTTAATTATCTAGTACTACTACCTTGTTCGTTCACTTTTCTTAAATAATACAGTGGACTCTCCATAATCTGCCGCTCGATGATTGGCGACATCGGATGACTGGTGGCCGGCGCCGCCGCGCCGCTTCGCGCTGTGTCTAAATTCTCGAAATGAGAACCAGTAAATAAGTACGTTTTAAATTCCGTGCATTATTACCATCTCTCTAAATACAGAGATACGTATATATGTATTAGATATATTATTCATATTATGTATCTATACCTATAAAATATAGACAGACACCTTGCTTTTACATACATATTTAAAATCATACATATACGCGCCGGATAATTTGCCGACCTCAAAAATTGGCGGTAACGCTGCTGGCTTCACACCCGAGAGTCTACTGCACTTTCCTTATAGAACCGGCAACAACGCAAAAAAAAACTATTAGTTCGCGAATTTGCCGTACTTAATGGCTGCGGTAATCGGTAATTTGTGTAATTTTCTTGCCGTCTTCTGGAATCGGAACTATTTATGTGCTTTTAAGTGCATGAAACTTGTACCTAACGTTCCGTTGTATATTTAGGTTGTTAGGCGTATTTTTAAATACGTAAAACTATATCTTTCGAGCTTAAAGACCTGTTGCTTTAACCGTTTATGTACAGCACAGTTTATAAGTTTTTGTTCCTGTTTGATTGCATGTTTTTCTAGCATTTTCGGTTAGTTTTTTTTTAACTGATACTTAGTGTAATTATGCCTCAAAAGGCTAATATTCAAACACTGGTCAGTTTTTACAATTGATTTACTAAAACCACGGCTAAAAGAAGACTGTTTTCCATCTATTAAATAGTTATTTGCCAAAAAATTTCAAAATACGGTCAAGTAAAGATGAAAAGCTCAAAATATTGATGAATTAAATTTGTCAAAAGCCCTTGAAATAACCAAAATTTAGTTTGAGGACTGAGGAGTACGAAAAAACATACATTTTGGTAATTTTGGGAGTTTATTCTCAAATTTTCTATATTTAAACTACTAAAGATTGGAAATTTTAGAGACAGATATTCTTTATTTGATCCGTTACAAAAAAATAACTAAGCAGGCATATATCGTGTCACAAAATAATACTAAGCTGTTTATAAGAAACAGCTAAAATAAAAAAATAAAAACTAGAACTAGTTCTCTCTATAACAAATTAACAGTACCTATATGTTTTACACCTAAATATACAAGGAAACAGTCAATTTGAGAATACAAACAGTATCACAACAAACGATATTACGAATAAAACAAAAAACTATACTGTTTCATGAGAGAGGTAATGCCAGATGGCCTTCTCAGACATACCTTATTCTCATCAGTATTCTGCTAAAATTATAATACGCTCTATTCATTAAAAAAGGTTTAAATTCATCCTTTAATTTCTTTGGAGCTCCAAGTCTATTTTCTAGTGGTATATTCTTCCATGTGTTTAACGTTTGTTTTGTATATATGTAGAGTTGGTGTAGCATTTTCAAATTTGGCATAAACAAATGCTACAGCTTTGCTTAGTTTATATTAATTTTTATTTACAAACACAATTTAGTTTGGATTATTCCAATATGTGTACAGTGTATAAAGTACATTTCCTTGTTTTACCTTGAAGGTTATTGAATACACTTTCTATATTTACATTTATGCTTATGATATGATGATAACACCTGGTTTGGTTTTTGTTCCTTTCAGAATAGTGGCACTCGACTAGGTCTCGGAAACCTCTTTTAAAGGTTCTGGTTGTGCAATCCAATTTGCTAGGCTGTTGTTTACATGGATTTTAATACTTGAGCTCTCTTTTTATTACTCGGGGAAAGGCTCACAAGCTTTTCTTTGATCTAAAAGCCAATAAAAACTTAACAATTTGTTCGACACAGATCTAACCTTGAGTATGTTTATTATTTTAAACCAATTGCTTGCAGTACCTCAAACAATTTGGAGATCATAAGTCATCTAATGTATATTATAATTAATTTGTCTAATTGTGTTTCGGTGTTTTGTTTCCTTTTGTTGTATTCATATTTCGAAGAGATTTCCTGTTTTCATTTCTTAAGTGTCATTCACCTGTGAGTCTGACAGTAGGACAGGCATATAATATGATTTTGACAGTTAGGTTAGACAGGTTCAAGAATCGACGATCTCACGTAATGGTTCCTTTTAAGGGGTATTTACTTGCTGCTTGGCGAATATGGTTTAGATCAGAAGTTCGATTAACCGAGCTGTGACGTGAATGGTTCTTCATGCGCTTGGACTCGCTATTTCAAAATAAGTTAAGTTGGCGACAATGTGTCAGAGTCAAGGTGTTGAAATTCGTTTCGTGAGAGATTCGGGTTTTCCTTTTTACGTTAGACCGGCGAGAAGTCTATAAGCCGGCGTCCTTTATGGAGCCTTTTCGAGGTGTAAATTCTCATGGACTCTTTCAAATAATTAGGGTCATTATTTTATGATATTTTTATTACGTTTATGTATTTCGACTCGAACCAGGGTTATGGAGGTTACCTATAAAAGTTTTAGTTGAGTTATTGGAATCCTACCTCCACGTGGTAAGTTACAAAATTTTCAAGCAGTCTTTCAGTGGAATTAATTCTATTTTCCAATCTTTCTAGAAGAATCTATGTATTGCTGTGCTCTCAGGTTGCCGATCATTGATTTTGGAGAAGTCTCTAGAATGGACAATATTCGTTTTGTTCGACTGGGTATTACCAGCCAATAGGCCCTATAGATAGTTCTATAGGTAAGATGAAAAACTAGTTAGGTTATGAATAATCATTTCAATGCTAGATATTTACTTTTTGCTAAGACAAACAATTGTTTTTAGGGTCGTCTCCACGGGTACCACTTTGGCACACGTATATCACTTTGCCTTAATTGCGATACCTATTTTTGTGTGTTTTGGGTTAGAAACACTACTTGCGTGTTTTGGGTTTAAACCACCGCCTGCGCCGCTGGGTTTAGGAAATGTTGCCATATTGGCTGTATCGGTCTTAGGATTATCCTTATTTCTAGTTTCATACTGGTGATGACTTTTTAGGTTTTCAAATAAGAAGGGGTTATCAAGAATAAAAGCCACACATTCATATAAGTACATAGAAGTCAAAGTTAAGATCTTGTTTGTCATGAAGTGATTTTTGCAACTTTCCCTCGATTTTAGTTGAATCATTATCCTGATACACCTTTTCTGTAAAATGAATATTCTATCAGATTCATCAGAATTTCCCCAGAAAATGATTCCATATCTGACAGGTGACTGTACATTGGCATGATTTGCTGGCCAGTTTAAGTGCCCTCGGAAATATACCATTCTGAAATGAGAGGGTAATTATATGTGCTAGTGGGACCGATATGTACTCTGCTGATCGTTTAAGCATATCAATAGCTATCTCATCAAAACCGACTGATTTTTTATTTTAAAGCAATTTTATTGGGTTGTAGATCCCTCTTGCGGTTGTTGGTTGCAGGAAAATCGAGGCGCCCAGCACCTCACCCCCCATGAACTCACACGAATTTTCCTTTATTGTGTCAGGACACACATTCACAAAAAAATCATTTATTCTTTCTAAAAGAATATCCGGGCATGTGTCAGGAAAATGTTTGAATATTTTATCTGATTTCGGCTGTGCGTTCGTGATTCTTTTAATTAATAACCAACTAGCGTTTGTTTTCTTCAAATAAAAACTTTTTATTTTTGCTAGATGTTCTTATGCCTAGCGTTATCCAGGATTTTAACTTACCTGTAGTTGCTTTGTACAATTTCGTTGGAAATAAAATATTGATCCTCTTCGTTATTGCCTCGTTAAAAGCAGTATATGCTTAGTCAGCAATCTCACTGCAAAATTGATGCATTTTCCACTCAGAAAAAACTCTCTTTGTTACGTGTTTTTTTACTTAAAGACATAATTTCCCCTTTTGTGTTAATAGTTATTGTTTGGGCACGGTGGTCTATGGACCTTGTAAACTTTTTAATCGATGCAGACGACGAATCGGATGAATTAATGTTAGTAGTCTTTGGTATTCCCAGAAGAGTTTACCAACGATTAGATTATTTTTATTCTTTCGATAACTTAACGTTTTTCAAAAGGTTTCGTCTAAGTAAACAAACAGCTCTTAATATTTTGGATTAATAGAAGATGAAATTGAATGCCACTACAATATGTGTAATATGTAATATAAGCTTCACTGTATAACATTGAAGTAAAAAAAAATCACCGAACTAAAATGTCAACGCCATTGTCGCCACTGCCAATAGGGGGAATAGAAATAGCACCAGAAAAGTAACCAAAATTGCAACATTGCCAAGTTTACCTAACGTTTCGCTAAGATTTCGTTAAGCCTCGGTCGCGCGAACAAAATTAATCTAAGGTGGACCTTAAAGTTGAGGGGGACTTACTAAAGTCACGATTTTAAGCAAAGCGGTGCAAACAGGCATTACAAATATATTGAAATCTCCTAAACAGCTTCTATATACACATATAAAAATAAGTTTAAAATCTGTATTTATCATCAGCCGACATTTCAATATGTCCCTCTACATTGTAATATTGTATCTCTAAGAGTTTCTCAAAGTCCTCCAAATCTGTAGACACATACAGGACAGATCCACCAGGTATTGTATGTTGTCTGGTAAATATTGATACAGGATGATATCCATTTATATTGACATATTGTTCTTAACTAGTGCTCGGTTACTGCAATGATTTGTGGCTTCTGGTCAATTGTGTTGAGAAATAGCTCAATATCTGCGACTTTGTTACGTACACATTGCATATTTTGAAGATGGTCAGACTATATCCTTTTTGCTTTTTTGCCAGATGATTTTCTGGGTGTTTTGATTTTTGCATTATGATGTTTTGTATATTCTCGGAGTCCGATGGAATAATTCCAGCTTGTTCATAGGATTCAGCGATTATGGTTATCCCTTGGGGGCTTCCTCCGCCTTTTTTTGTAAATCCGGCCTAAGCCAAAATTAAAGCGTTGAAAGGCTACGCCCTTTGGTCAAAAGTTTGATTCGTATATTTGGTGTTTTATTTCTGGTTTTACCCCGACCATAACGCATTTTTTCTTGGTTCTTTGGAATTTTGGAACAAATTCTTTTATTTAAATTTCTTCAGCCGGAGTCTCACCATGTTTGTCGATGTATCTGCGTCGAGCATCTTCTGTGATGGTGTCGTTGATTTTTGATATAAAGAGGCATATTTTCGTAGTTTTTCCATTATTAGGTGAGCTAAAAACATTGTCATCTCGTTTGCCAAAAAATGTTGTTTGTTTTTGATGCATTTGTTGGTGTTGTTCACGATTGATATGACATTTCTTCTTGTTGGATATTTGTAGCTCAAAAACACTTTCTAAATCTTCTTTTTCCTCTTCGTTTACGATGGTTTATGGACGCCAGGGTTCTGTTCTCGTAGCGGTCGTCATTACCCAACGAGGTAACCTGTGTTTAATACTACACCTAGTAGTATTAAACCAAAACTCAAACACAACTTATGGGATTTATCAAGAAATCTGTCATACAGCTAGCGTTCTTTAAAATAAGTTAACTTTTGATAGTTTTCATAAATATTAGTGTATGTATCTCCTTATATGATTAAAACTGCACGGCCTACATGGATGACGTCACACGACAAGCACTAAGGCGCATTTTAAGATCCTTTACACAAATAGTGCACTATGTAAAAATCGTCCTCTCCTATTGGTCGATCCATCTCGTATTACAATATGTCTTCGTGATGCAATCAGTTTCTGTCAAGAGCTCTCGTGGTGTAGAGGTTTAGATAGCTGGGTCTCACCTGGACGGCCCGAGTTCAAACCCCGTTGCTTTTTTTATTATTTTTTTAAAGATTATTATTCTAAGCAGTTTTTTTCCTGCTTTTGGGTATGTCTTGGGTTAGATTGGGTTAGCACCTGGTTAGTTTCCTTTTCTTGAGCCCCCGTAGCGAGCGAAGCGAGCGGAGGGCTATGC
Source organism: Pissodes strobi (assembly GCA_016904865.1). Classification (NCBI taxonomy): domain Eukaryota; kingdom Metazoa; phylum Arthropoda; class Insecta; order Coleoptera; family Curculionidae; genus Pissodes; species Pissodes strobi. The sequence continues at coordinate 38,618 of MU185867.1, read as the reverse complement.
GGATCGACCAATAGGAGAGGCCGATTTTTATATAGTGCACTATTTGTGTAAAGGATCTTATAATGCCACTAAGGCCTTGTTAGTATTGGATTACTACATTTGGTTCCATCGACGATTTTTAATACGCAGTTTATCAAGGATATTTCCGTTTTTGTTTTTTTTTTACTTTTTGTTTCATTTGATACCGAATTGAAGTATGAAAAATATGATTGCATAATCTCAAAACATCAGAAAATGGAGATTGCCGCCTTTGAGTCTGTGCCCTCAAATATTACTTTTCGAGAAGAACCCATTCTTCATAAATAATGGTTCTTGTGAGAAATAGGAATCACGCAGAAAAAAATTGATTTCTTGTAGGCGGTGCCTACCAAATGCAAAAACTTGAAAATATTAAACATTTATTTCCTATTCGAGAGAAAATAATGTTAAATGACAAAGTTGTTTTAAATTAAAAAAATACGATGTGTGCTCAAGACTAGTCGACAGATAACTCTGGTAACTAGAACGTTTCCTGGAGGCGCCAGCCGCGCCGGACGCAGAATGCGGGAGCTATAAGTCTTATCTTCCGTGCAGCATATACGTAAACTGCAGACGCATAAGGTTCTGCCATAGGGCGACTATAATACAAATGTTGAATATAATACCCCCGTTACGTTTCGTCTTCAAATATTTGAACACTTCATGTCTAGCTCTCCCACTCGCTTCGCTCGCTTTGGGGGCGCAACGAACAAAAACTAACGCAACGCATGAAAAACAACTACATTTAAATTACGATCGCCCTATGGCGAGGTCCTATCGCGTCTGCAGTATACTACGTATATGCTTCCGCGCTTAGCTAAAATACATTTCATTCAAGAAGCCAAATAAAATTAAAATAAATGAACATAGGCGCCTTGCCTTAAGTGTCAATTTTTATTGATCTGTTTTTGATTGATTTGTAAATTATATACTTCTTGTGTAATACTTTTGTTGATTCGAACAATATTTAAGCAGATATTAAGAAAAAAATTTTAGGACATATCAGCAATGATTCAAAATAATTAAAATATGAAAAACAAATTAAATACTTTTAAATGTATACATTTTCTCAAATTATACCTTCTAGTTACCGAGTTACCTGTTCTGGCACAGCCAAATGTATTACACTCTGTATAGCCCTGATACACCTTTGTGTAGGTACTTTCCTTTATGGAAGATATCATACCTTCCCTTATTAATTGGTAATTGGCCACGTTGGTGGATATGGTCCAAATAAATTCTCCATGTAAATATTCAGCTAGTAATTCGTCTTTATTTTGATAACTGTTTGTCATTGCATTTTTTTTCTGCTAACAGTTGTTTCATCTAATAAAACCGCACAATTTGTATACTTACGTTTACAATAAACGCTGCAGCGTTGTACACATGAATAACCTTTACACGTACTTCTGTATTATAATGTAAATAATATAATAAATGTTGTGATACCTTAATGAACCTAATAAGAGTTAATGAAACTCGCTTTACTTATATGTACACGTAAGTGTTTTAATTCTTGCGCATACTTCTAATTTGTATATGTCAAACCTTTCATTTCTTATATTTGTATTTACTAGAAATGCGTTGTTTAGTGGTGAATGATTTCATTTATATAACTGCTTTTGTATTTTATTCATTCGCCAATTAGCAAAGCTCCGTGCATATTTTGAGTCATTTTATAAGGGTTTGTAGTTGTATTGATTGATATAAAAAAGATTTATTCTACATTTATGTTTGTGACTTATTTTTTTCCTGTATAATCAGTGGCTAAATAAATTAGGGGCAATAAACAGTGTATTTATGATTAGTAAGGGTATTTTTTTTAATATATAATAAAATTGTAAGCAGTAAAGTAATTTTATTTTAATTCAAGCCTCTAATCCCAAACATCAGGTTTAGTGATATTCCTTAAAAAGTGTAGGGCTGGCCTGATCAGCTATTCGAATACTTTTGAAAGTATCTGTCTTTGTTTCTGAAAGCATGATCTGCTATGATAAAACTTTTGACAAACAATGAAAAAGCAACCCACTAAAAGTGGTTAATAATAATAATTATAAGATGTAGTAAAGTAAGTCGCAGAATGCGAAATGTAAAAATAATGTAATCTCAATTGTTGTGGGTAATTTAGGTACACTATGAACACAACAATACATATTTCTAAAAATTTCTGTATGGTGCTCTGGTGCTCCTAGAAGGAAATAGAAGGGAGGAAAAGGAAAGGTAGTGAAAACAGTAAGCAGCTATTATAGGAAACAAACAAAACACTTTGCAATTATTATAACTTTATTTCCAAATGAGAGAGAATAATAAATTTAAATTTCCAGGGCAAAAAAGATACAAAAAGACCCGTGCTATGGGCGTTTCGTAAATTTTTGCCAGCGTTTGTGGAATTAAATTTATTTGTCAGATATTACCTGGTATCATAAAATAAGATAGAAACATGTACAGCAGTATGAGTGTATCAGTTATTTGCCTGTACATAGAGCTTAAGAGTATTACGCACTGTTTATATTGGTCCCATTGGCCGAGATTTACCGTCATACCGCCGCGTAAGTTGTTTACACATCAAAAATCAACGCGAGCGAAGCCTCGGGTAAAAGCTAAAAGTGTCCTATGTCCTTTACTATACTCTTGAAAATATCTGTACAAAATTTGATGATGATCGGTTGAGTAGTTTATGCCTGAGAGCGTCAGAAACAAACAAACAAACACGTTCGCATTTATAATATTAGTTATTCGCATTTTTCGCATTTATAATAATAGATAGGATTCTTTACTAATACTTACTGGCAGCTTCAATCGAAGTGGATTAATTTACTGCACAAATTCGACACGAAAATCTAATGCCACCAAGTATAACATCAACATATAGGATTCACACCAACGATCCTTTAAAACTAAAGGAACACCGCAGTCACCTTCGAAATGAAGGACTGTAGACTTGTTTCCTTGAGCGTTGCTCGA